>PVJS01062730.1:0-10659 GCA_004027185.1 Glis glis | reverse complement strand
CCCTCTCGACTCTCCCCTGCTTCTGCGAGCCACGCCCTCTCGACTCTCCCCTGCTTCTGCGAGCCACGCCCTCTCAACACTCTCACTTGCTTCTGCGAGCCACGCCCTCTCGACACTCTCCCCTGCTTCTGCGAGCCACGCCCTTCGATACTCTCACCTAGCTGAGGCTCTTTCTCTGGTTTCCTGACTGATGTTATGTTAAAGAACCCAGATCATTCCTCTGACCACTTATCTAGTTAATGTTCATTCCTGTGACCTCATCTAGTTTCAGGACTTTAAATATCTCCTAAATGCTAAACACACACACACACACACACACACACACACACACACCTACTTAACTGGAGCTATCTCAAATTTAATTACGTCTGAAGTGAACCCGATTCCCACCCCTAAACTGGCCTCTCCCATTACTTTCTCAGTAAATGGCCACTCCAGCCTTCCAGTGGCTGAGACCCAAACCCCAGGATCCTTCCTGGCTCCTGCCTCCGAAGCTATCACCAAAACACACTGTCTGCACTTAGAAACTGATGATGCCTAGAAATGGATCCATCCCTGCCTCGTTCAGCACTGCCACCAAGGTGGCACCATCATCGTCCCCGTGGATTGTTTTGGTGGCTTCCTACCTGGAATGTTCCGGCCTCACCCACTTAACGGCAATGGGTCCACAGAGGCCAGAAAGATCTTGTTAGAAATACAAGTGAGTCCAGCTACACCACTCCTGAGTATCCTTCCAAAGGCACTGACATCTATTACAGTGGTACGTGCATCTCCATGTTCGGCGCAGCACGATTCACAACAGCCGAATCGTGGAACAACCCAGGTGTCCATCCACAGACGGATGGATTACAAAATGATGGGCTACACACACAATGGAATTCTACTCAGCAATGAAGAAGAACAAAACCATGTCATTTGCAGGAAAATGGATGGACCCGGAGAACATGATGTTAAGTGAGATTAGCCAGTCCCAGAAAGTAAAGTGTTTTCTCTCAGATGCAGAAGCTAGGAAATAATCGGGATACCAGAGGGACTTCAGATAATGGAGGAGAAACTGCAGTGGAGCCAGGGAGGTGGACTAGGGGAAGGGAGGAGGAGAGGGAGGATCAATGAAGGGATCACTTCCATTGACATTATGAACATATGTGAGACTACCAATGTCAGTCTCAGTATCCTGTGTGGGGAAGGGGGGAGTGGAGAGGGAGTCGGGGGAAAGCCACCAAGTGCTGTGTGCATGTGTGTCACTATCACTCTGGACTACATTATGATGTGAGACTATAATGCACCAATAAAAGTATTTAAAAAAAAGAAATACAAGGGAGACCCTATCCCTCCACCTCTCAAACCCCTCCAAGAGCTCCCACATCAGCCAGGATCGGGTCAGTCTTCACGTCCACAAGCAGCTCCAGGCCCCCCTCAGTCCCTCTTACACATGCAGCCTCAGACACCGTGGTCGCTGAGCTCCTCTGCTGGTGGTAACCGATCTATGTCCCTAAGAGCAGAGAATGCTGGGCACGAGGAAGCTGGGGGAATCGTGACGCCATGAGAGACGGACAGGGCGGACCACTGAGTCACAGGCTGCGAGCCCAGCACTCTGCACGGCTGATCTCAGGAGGAAGTTTCCGTGGCATCTGATGCTTGAAGCTGCATGTGGTTTCCATGCACGCAGCAGCACCCAGAATCCCAAGGACTTCAACCACCCGCCCCACCACCGTTTCTGACCAGCTGTGTCGGGCACGAACAGCACGGGGTTAGACACGTCCTGTGTGGGTGAGGAGCGGCACCGAAACACAGGTTTCCCTCTGGGAGGGCATTCCACGCAGCCCAAGCAAGGAGCGATTTCATGGGCTTCTCCAACAACTGGGAATGGGTTGCTTTGTCCGCCCCCCCCCTTTAAGTGACGAAGAGGATTATGGAAATACATAGTTAAATTATTGTGGCTTCAGACAGCGTGTCTTCAGAGTCACAAAAGGGAGTTTTTAGGGGCTAGTTAAAATAACTAAACATGCAAATGTAAAGGACACGGAGATATACAGGGAGGATTGTTCTAACCTCCATTCCCGTCACTTGAGCCTGCAATCCCGGCCTGCATGTGATAGTAAATAGACTCTTTTCAGGCCCAGGACTTACAGTTATGACACAGTGACAGGAACGGCTGTGACATGTATTAAAGCTTCGGCTCTGAAACCCACAGATGGAAGAAAAACTTCGGGGGAAAGCCAAGGGCCTTGGCAACAAGGACACAGAAATGAAATGAGAGGAAATGAGAGGCGAGGGGATGTGGGGAGCCCGCACACCTGCCGCAGTTGCTGAGCTACACTAAGCCCACACAGGGGCCCGGCCAGGAGCGGAAGCCCGGGAGCCACCCTAGAGTTCAAAGAGTGAGAAAACAAACAAAGCCAAAGCAGCCCTTCTCTAGTGTACCCCAGATGAGAGGGCTTCTGCGAGGCAGGCGCTGCCCAGTGGCAGCACTGAGCAGTGAACGGCAGTGAAAACCCAAGGGTCCCAATGTGACACCTAGGGGACCAGGAACCCACAAGATGCGGGACCATCTGACCAGAGTCGTTTTTACAATAATCGGATGACACCCAGCACTTAAGAGTCTTATCTTCTGGACAGAGAACCAGAACGCTTGAGAAAAAAAGAGGAAAACACTGAATACAAAGCAACATCCATCACAACAAAGAATAAAAAAGCAAATTCAAGGATGGTTCATCCAGAAGGCCGTTCCCCGACATGACTTATTTCAATACCCTGAATTATTAAAGTCAATATGAATACACGAAGTTTTGAATATCAAAACACGAAGTCAATGATGCCTCTCGCCTACACGCCAAGATGGTGCTCCTCTGAGTAATGCAACCTCTCACACTACGTCACTGGAAATCCACTGGTGTAGCACCATCGTGAACAAACACACACTTTCGCAACCCCAGGCAGGGGCCTGGAACTTACTGGCTGCAGCAACTCCACACTGCAGTACTGCTGGGCCCATCTGTAGTACGCTGGTTTGTAAAAACCTTATCTTAACAGATCTTCTTAAAGGTTTTCCTTGAAATTGAAAGAGGGTTTTGTTTTGAAATATTTTTGGAAGTACTTTGATGTGGTCAGTATATACCCCTGTTTAAAAGAGAGCAACCACGCCGTTTACTTATGAACAGCTTTCTGGACTGTCTCCTGTTCCCCCTCAGTACACAGTGATGGTCTGATACTGTACTATCTCCTAACACAAGCATAAATATGACTTTTTTTGGTGCTGGGGGTTTGAACCCAGTGACATCCTACCTCTGAGCTACACAGCCAGCCCTTTTTATTTTGAAACAAGGTCTTGCTAAGTTTCTGAGAGTCTTGCTAAGTTGTTGACACTGGCCTCAAACCTACAATTCTCCTGTCTCAGCCTCACAAATACTGGGATTACAGGTGTATGCCACTACACCTGGCTAAATATGACCTTTTAAAACATACTAAAAGACAGGAACCAAAAAGAACACTAAGCACAAACTTGAGATGATGGCTACTACTGGGAGAAAGTGGGGCTGGATGTGAAGGGCACACCAAGGTCATGGTTCACTTCCTGCAGGGTGGTGAGTGCATGCCTGCTCATTTTAGTATTTACTCTGTGAACTGTTCTCTCTCTCTCATATGCACTTTATTTTTCAGAATAAAAACTTTATAAAGAGAGAAAGGAAGAATCAATCAGGTGATGATTTTTTTAAATTCCAGAATGCTTCCCATCTTCAGGCTGGACGGTGCAGCCAACTTGGTGACGGGGGCCAGCGGAGACCACCGCGGCGCAGAGCTGCCTTGCTGTGGCGGACCCCGGAGGCTCAGGGCCCTCCTGGGAGCAGGGCCACTGCGGCTGCCCCGGGCTCCTTTCTTCCAGGAGCCTGGGCTGCCGTTCTGGACCTCCCTCAGCTGAGCAGCACAAAGCTGGGGGAAGCTATAAAAATACGCTCCATTCAATAAGCCCTATTAATAAACTTTTCCCTTGTCAGGGACACACTCCTCTGCACTCTTGTCTGAACTTACACTCCGGGCATCAGTCTCAAAGCAACTTCCTCCCGGCATCTGCCTGGCCCCACCCCATGCTCCCTGGCATCGCGTCCTTGCTGGGCTGGAATGATCAGAGGCCTGGGGGCTGTGCCAACCTGCTCACCATTATACCCTCATTACCAGACAAATGCCTGGTCTCTTCTCAATGCGGCCAACAAATATTTGTTTGAATGTTGGAAAAAAATGAATGAATGAGCCAGGCATAGTGGCACACACCTGTAATCCCAGTACTTGGGAGGCTGAGACAGGAGGATCACAGGTTACAGGCTAGCCTCAGCCACTTAGTGAGACTCTCGGCAACTTGGTGAGACCCTGTCTCAAAATAAAAGGGGTTGAGAGTATAGCTCTGAGGTAGAACACTCCTGGGTTCAATCCCTAGCATTAAAAATTAGAATGAATGAATAAAAAAAGAAAGTAGAATAAGACATCAAACAAAATTCAGCTAAGCTCAGCCATAAAACCATACTTGCGTTACAACAAAGGGCTTCATCACAGCCCAACACAAAAGCATCTTCGGAGCAAACTCGTCAGACTTGTCAAAAGCCTCCGGGTCGGACTGTGCCAACAGTGCCAGGGAGGGCCCTGGGCAGCCTCCTCCACGTCCTCTTCCTATGTAGACGAGAGCACCCCAAAGGACATTCATCTTTTGAGATCTCAATTTTTAAAACACCATGTACTTTTACTAACACAGGATTCCCAAACCCCTCTCAGTCTACTCCTGCTGCTCATGATCAGTGTCCAGCTGGCCACGTTTCTATCCTTAACCTTTTCTGCACCAACAAAGACCTTTCTGTTTCTGAAAGGAGAACTGTTCGCAAGGTCCTGAATCAGGCCAGTCACTGAGCTAACTGCTGGCCTCTGTGCAGCCCTGGGATCGCTCTCTGCCCTCCTCTATGTCTGTCCTGTTCCTCTCCCTCTCCTGTGACTGACTCCCCTTTCTCAATCGACCATTCATTCTTTCAAATACACGCTGGAATTCAGCCTGGGCCCCAGTGTACTGGCAGCCTCATGGACAGACAGACATCTGCCGGGCCCCATTCCTGGCCCTGGGAGGCACAGGGCACAACTGTGGGGCTGTGATCCAGGGCAGGGCTTCCACCAAAGACTACAGGCTCAGCCGAGCCAGGCAGGGGACACAATGCCGTCATCCGTGGCCAGTACCCAAACATTTCTCAGTTCTTAGCAGGAGATCAAAATAAGACACTTTGGATAAGAAATCTGATGATTTGACACCTAATAGATTATGGCAGAAGCCGGATGTTGTGGCACACACCTGTAATCCCAGTACTTGGGAGGCTGAGTTCGAACCAGGAGGATCGCAGGTTCGAAGCCAGCCTTGGCAACTTAGTGAGGCCCTTAGCAAGTTAGCAAGACCCTGTTTCAAAGCAAAAGAATAAAAAGGGCTGGGGCCGTAGCTTGGAGGTAGAATGCTCCAAGGTTCAATCGCCAGTACTGCAAAAAAAGGTTATGGTAGACGACAATGTTTTGGAGCTCATCTGACAGATTATGCACTTTCACATACTTTATACTTCCCAGGTGCTGCAGTGGCATAATAAAATTTCCCTTCAAGCAAAAGAACATTGTATCTTAAATCTGTCTGTCTTAACTCTCAAATCTTAGAAGTACAATATGTTAGAAGATATCTGAAGCAAGCCGGGCGTTGGCGCACACTTGTAATCCCAGTACTTTGGGAGGCGGAGACCGGAGGATCCGGGTTCGCGGCCAGCCTCAGCTCTCTCTCTGTCTCTTCCTGTCTCTCTCTCTCTCTCTCTCTCTCTCTCTCTCTCTCTACTTAGTGAGGCCCTCCGCAACTTCGTGAGACCCGGTTTCAAAATAAAGTATAAAAATAGGGCCGGGGGCGTAGCGCGGAGGTAGAACGCCCCTGGGTTCAATCCCCGGTACCGCAAAAAAAAAAAAAAAGAAGATATCTGAACCAAAATTTAATCCAAACCAGTAAAGGCTAAAACAAAATATAATTGCCATGACAACGGGTGGGCGAGTATGTGCCCATGGCTGACGGCAGCAGGGTATGACGCTCCTACAAAATATGACAAAAATTTAAAAAATACTGATGCTCACTGAAAAGTACTGAATGTACAACTCTATAAGATACTCTCTAATGGTAGATACACCATGACACACTTGTCCAAACCTATAAAGTGTCCCGTGATGAGTGTGAGCCCTAGTGTAAACACTCCGGTTTTGGGGTGATAATGGAGTGTCAGAATAGGCTCACCAGTTGACCAAATGCACCACTCTGGTGGGGGGAATTGATACTGGGGGAGGCTCTGCATGTGTTGGGTGGGGGCGGATGGGAAACCTCTGTACCTTCCTCTCAATTTTGCTGGGAACCTAAAACTGCTCTAAAAAATAAAGTCTATTAAAAAAAATACTCCAGCCAGGCATGGTGGTGCACCCCTGTAATTGTAGTACTTGGGAGGCTGAGACAGGAAGATTACAGGTTCAAAGCCAGCCTCAGCAACTTAGTGAGGCCCTCCACAACTTAGTGATTCTGTTTCAAAAATGATAAATAAAATAGGGCTGGAGATGTAGCTCAGAGGTAGAATGCCCTTGGGTTCAATCACCAGTAACACACACACACACTCTCTCTCTCTCTTTCTCTCTCTCTCCCCTACCTGGGTCCCGCCCCTAATCCCAGAGAGTCTGATTTAACTGGTCTGGGGCGTGGCCTGGGCATTTGGATATTTTAAAGGTCCTCAGGTGACTCTAAACTGTGACTACTGTCCAGCATACCTCTGGGCTGTTGGAACTTTGATTATGATACTACTATGCAATAAGGCCACGCTTGAAGCAGGCGAGGCCAGCCAAGCCTTGCCAGGCATTTGCGTGCAGGTCTGGGGACGTTCACTTGTAAAGTATCTATTAATGTACATGCATGGACCTGAATGTCTTTTCAAAAGATCAGGGCAGTGGTCTACTACCTTTTTATTTTATTTTTTGGTATTGGTAACTAAAACCAGAGGTGTTCTATCTCCCAGCTACACTCCCAGCCCAATTTTTTTTTTTTTTGAAACAGGGTCTCATTAAGTAGTTGAGGCCAGCCTTGGACCTGGGATCCTCCTGTCTCAGACTCCCAAGTACTGGGATTGCAGGCATGCGCCACCACACCCGGCTTCTACTACCTTCTTAATCAGTAGCATATAATCGAGAAATAACGAAAATCAATGGTATTTTAAAGACTGCAACTGGCATCATGAGTTAACATGGTAGTAGTCTCCAAAGTTGCCAAATTATGTAAATAGTCCCCCCAAAGTGTGCAAGTTGTTTTTTATTATGATCTCAGTGGTTAGAAATGTACTTTGGAAACAAATGAAATGTGCGGAAGCTTCTGGAAGCACTAAAGCACAGCAACCAGAAGGCCCAAGGATTCCATCAAACGGGGCTTGACAACCACCGCTCTGCCGGGCGGGGACGGTCAAGTTTCCCTGGGATGTGAAACCAGCGCCACCTGCCACAGCAGCCTGAGGACAGAGACCAGGCTGGCCGCGCCCTGACCCCAGAGGGGAAGTACTAAATGGGAAAAAAATACTTCGCCTTTTTTGGAGATGGGTTCTCTGGAAGTTGTGTCTATTACTAGGTTGTCATTTGGGTGGATTCTTAGTTAAACCTGAATTTGATGCAAATTTATCTATACTGATTTCTCATTTAAAGCCTGGTTTAAAAGCGCCTCCACTGCTTCACAAAGTTCATAGTCCTCAGCCTGGCCCTCGAGGCTCTCCAAAGTCTCACCTCTTCTCCTGCTCCCCTCTAGCAAGGCTGCTGCTGGGGAGCAGGAAGCAGCTCTCTCTCCCCACACAGGCCCTGCAGCCAGCATCCCGCTGGGCCCCTGTGGACCCCTGTGGGCCCTGTTCACCCAGGCTGCAGCCAGGCCAGGGGCCTGGGAAACCCTGCGGGATTTCAAGACGCCACCTGACGTACCTTTGCCAAAGCCCCGACTTGCCCACCTCTTTTGCCTCAATACTCAACATTTCTGGAACATTGCTCTAGGGCTACAGGGTACCGAAGCTACTCCTTCCACACAAAGCAAAATCCTCCCTGGGGTTACCACCCTGCAGTCAGCTCAGGCTCCGTGACTGCAGAACCACACCTACTTGCCCTCTGTGCCCGGGCTCCGGGCTACTTCCCAAGGATCAGAAAGCTCTCAACCAATAGTCAAAACAGAGTGAACAGGTAACAGCTGAAATGTTAGGATTCCTGTATCGTGACATTATGGTTCATGAAATGTATAAGCATTTTTTTAACTAAAATAAAAGGAAATGAACTTGCCCTTAAATGGACTCCTAATCCTAGAGAAATGTCCTCTGGTTCCTAGAAATATCTGGCAAAGGAGTCCAGACTAACCAGCACCGATTTATCACTGCCAGGGAGAATTTAAAGTGTAACCGCTCACCCTGGACAGGAAGGAAAATATGACAGGGCAACGGAAGCACCTGTGCCCTTCCCGCTGGGACGCGGGGTTGATGAGAATAAACAAGTTAATGTCAGTGGAACAGCTCGCTCACTGCACGGCTCACAAGCGCTGGTTCTGGTGGGGAGGCAGTCTTGTTAAATACTTGACATGGACATGCGTGAGAACAGACACAAAAGATCGACCACAGCCAGGTGTGGTGGCACACACCTGTAATCCCAGTACTTGGGAGGCTGGGACAGGAGGATCGCAGGTTCAAGGACAGCCTCAGAAAGCAGTGAGACTCTCATCAACCTAGTGAGACCTTGCTTCAAAAATAAAAATAAATAAAATAGGGCTGGGGGTGTGGCCCAGAGGTAGAATGCCTCTGGGTTAAAGCCCCAGCAACACACACACACACACACACACACACACACACACACACAAAGGTGGACCAAGCACTGTGTGGTGCAGCATAGGAAAATGGCCTTTGAAACAAGGAGCCCGAGCTCCCTGGTCTGTCTTTTGTTCAATGTTTATACCACTGTACCTTCCCTATAAAAGTTTCACCCTAAAGTACAAATGCATTGTCTGTAGTTGAGGTCAAAATGTGAAAAATGCAGAGGTCAGGGGAAGTTTTAGGAAGAGGTATTTGAATTTCTCCTAGAAGGTTGAGAAGAATCAAGATAGCTGGAAGGACATTTTGCAGAGATAGAAAACTATGCGATGAGGTTTAAAAACAAATTACGTAGGTTAACAAATTATGTAGGTTAATTTGGCAGGAACAGAGGAGCGCTTTTAGGGTGAAATGGTGGGCTGAGCTGGGGTAAGAAGTTGGAAGCGAGCCTGCAGGAAGGAGGCACGCCGAGGATGTTGAAACAGGGCAACAGCGAAGGTGGACCTCTTGGTTGTGACGTGAAGGTGCACAGAAGAGGGAGGGAAAAGAGACACCTGGAATCATCTTTTCCCGAAAGGTTGTTGTTCATTTCATTCTACCCTCGATACTGGACAAATACAAAACTGTGGGGAGGAACACATCTGTAAATCTTTCAAAAATAGTATTACTGACAATTCAAAAAATTTTTACACGTATAAGCCTACACATTGACTTTACATATGTGAGGGATGATTTGAAAAACCGAGTATTACAAATGTGTACTTTCTCTGAAGTAATTAGGAATAAGGCTAGCTACATGATGTTTATCAAATGACTACTATATGCACTTTGGAGTTATATTTTTTAAACCACAACCATTTTGATGGGAATCTTGTTGAAATGTATTATTTTCTTCTGTCTTCATAAAAAGATAATATAAATCCATGTAATCCACCACATAAACAGAACTAAAGACAAAAAACACATGATCATTTCAATAGATGCTGAAAAAGCATTTGACAAAATCCAACACCCATTCATGATAAGAACACTGCAGAGAATCAGAATAGAAGAAACATACCTCAACATCATAAAGGCAATATACAATAGGCCCACAGCCAACACCATTCTGAATGGGGAAAAACTTTGAGAGTTCCCCTTAAAAACATGAATAAGACAAGGATGTCTGCTGTCACCACTCCTTTTCAATATAGTACTCAAGACTCTAGCCAGAGCAATAAGGCAAGAGAAAGAAATAAAAAGAGTAAAAATAGGAAAAGAGGAACTGAAACTATCGTTATTTGCAGATGACATGATATTATACTTAGAAGATCCAACAAACTCAAGTAAAAGGCTCATAGAACTGATCAACAAATTCAGCAAAGTGTCTGGATACAAAACCAATCATAAAAAATCAGAAGCTTTTCTGTATGCCAACCATAAATCCACTGAAAAAGAAATCCACAAGACATTTCCACTCACGATATCCCCCCAAACAATAAAATACTTGGGAATAAACCTAACCAAGGAGGTAAAAGACCTCTACAAGGAAAATTATAAAACATTGAAAAAGAAATTGAAGCTGGGCGTGGTGGCGCACGCTTGTAATCCCAGTACTTGGGAGGCTGAGACCAGAGGATCCGGGTTCACGGTCAGCCTCAGCTACTTAGTAAGGCCCTCCACAACTTAGTGAGACCCTGTTTCAAAATAAAGAACAAAAAATAGGGCTTGGGGTGTAGCCCAGAGGTAGAATACCCCTGGGTTCGATCTCCAGTACGGCAAAAAAAAAAAAAAAGAAAAAGAAAAAGAAAAAGAAAAAGAA
>PVJS01062729.1:0-10660 GCA_004027185.1 Glis glis | reverse complement strand
AAAAAAAAAAAAAAAAAAAAGAATAAAAAATAGGGCTGGGGCCGGGCGTGGTTGCGCACGCTTGTAATCCCAGAACTTGGGAGGCTGAGACCGGAGGATCCAGGTTCGTGGCCAGCCTCAGCTACTTAGTGAGGCTCTCTGCAACTTAGTGAGACCCTGTTTCCAAATAAAGAATAAAAAATTGGCTGGGGGTGTAGCTCGGAGGTAGAATGCCCCTGGGTTCAATCCTCGGTACGGCAAAAAAAAAAAAAAAATAGGGCTGGGGTGGAGCTCGGAGGTAGAATGCCCCTGGGTTCAAGCCCAGTACCGCAAAATAAATGAATGAATGAATGAATAAATAAATAAATAAATAGAAAAAATAAAATAAGATAGGGCTGGGATAGGGCTGGGGGTGTAGCCCAGAGGTAGAATGCCCCTGGGTTTAACCCCCAGCATGCATCATACATACATAAATAAATAATAAATAATTAGGGCTGAGGGTGTAGCTCAGAGGTAGAGTACCCCTGGGTTCAATCCCCAGTAACTGCCCCCCCAATCTTACTTTTTTTTTTTTTTTTTTTTTGCGGTACCGGGGATTGAACGCAGGGGCGTTCTACCTCCGCGCTACGCCCCCGGCCCTATTTTTTTTATGCTTTATTTTTGAAACCGGGTCTCACGAAGTTGCAGAGGGCCTCACTAGGTAGAGAGAGAGAGAGAGAGAGAGAGGAGAGAGAGAGAGATAAATCATGCGCGCGCCCGCGCATGCGCGCTGAGGTTGGCCGCGAACTCGGATCCTCCGGTCTCCGCCTCCCAAAGTACTGGGATTACAAGCGTGCGCCACCACGCCCGGCTTCCAATCTTACTTTTGATGGAAAAAAGTCCTGTGACTTTCCTTTCTGAAGTTGAATTTGTAAAATGAAAGCTTCTTCTTTCTTCTTCTTTTTTTTTTTTGGTGGTTCTAGGGATTGAACTTGGTGGCTATACCACTGCGCTACATCCCCAGACCTTTTTATTTTTTATTTTGAGACAGGGTCTCGCTAAATTGTCCAGGCTGGCATCAAATTTACAATCCTCCTGCCTCAGCCTCGTGAGTCATGGGGATTACAGTCGTGCACCACCACACCCGCAGATGAAGGCTGTTTCAAGGGAGAGAACTGAAACTTAAGTACCCATTCTCTTTGGGGTCTTGCAAACACACAAGTTTTGAGATTCACTGAGGAAGGCCCAATTCCTCCAGGACAGGATGTGTCACACAAAGGGTACCAACCCCAGTAAGACTCAAAATCAGAGACCAGACACTCATGACTGCTCATGGATGTGTATTTTAATAAAAATAATTCTGTCAAAATACAACAGGAGTTTTTTTCATCTCTCAAGTACAATTTTAATAGGATGTTTTGTGTTAGAATTTTCTCTCAACCCTCCCATGCCCACAAGTTTCATGCTAATGCCAAGTATCAACTTGCGAGGACAAAGGCAGAACCAGTGTGCACAAGGTGGAGGATGTCTGTTTCAGCTGTAGTTACTAATGGAGAAAGCCACCATCTGGCCGCAGGTCCAGGTGCCTGGGACTAGAGGTCAAGTAGGGCTCTGCTGTCCAGCTGCCACATGGCATGCATACCTGAGTTGTGAGCAGCCAAAGGAACTTGCATCTCCAACAGTCCTCTGCCTCATTTTCTTTGTGCTTGCTTAAGGGCTGGGAAGGCGCTGGGTGGCCAGGTAGTCCCCACTTGTTTTGTGGTGTCCCTGTTCTGATGGCCTGCACCCAGTCGCAGACCCATGTGGGTGGAGACGGGGTTCTGGCTTTCTCTGAGTGGTCTGCCAGTTTTCGCTCTGTCAGGAGCAATCACCTGGTGCCGTAGGGGAAGTGAGTAGGGAAGGCTGCTCCCCCAGGGCTGGGAAGTCTTCCATCTGCCAGCAGGCTGGCAGGATTGGGTATGCGTAATGGTCTCCTCCCAGCTGTAGGTGGGCCTGGACTATCAGTAAGAGCCTGCTCCAGCAGCCTGGTTTTGGCCCTCTCCACAGCTTGTGGGGCAAAGGCTTGTCCCAAAGGTGAGCTGTCCAACCGGGACAGAAAGCCCCTCCGGAGAGAAACAGAGTAAACAACTTGGACTCAGCTGAAACAGTGAGCTAAGGCACAGAAAATGGGGAGGTGGCCGTGGGCAATGAGTGTGAGCCAGGCAAACACCCAATCCCATGTAGCAGACAGCTGTCCTGAGCCCTCCTGGGCTCTTTCTCAACCACTCCACAACCCAAGTCCAGGCACCCATCCCCATCCCTGACACACCCCTGAAGGGACCAGCTGCTCAGACACTGCTGGAAGCCACATCAACCTGACCCCTCACGGGGCTCATCCACCACCAGCTTCAGGACTAGTGTATTGCCCAACCCACAGGAATATGATTAGTTCTGGCTCTGCCACTAATCTGTTGTGTGACTTTGGCCAAATCACTTAATTTTGTGGGCCTGTTTCCTTATCTGAAAAAGGAGAGGCTTGTAGAGATGTTCTCGGAACTCTACTTCAGCTACGAGAGCCTCTGGTTTGAATTCCCAATCCTGTCAGACTGACCCTTTTAACAGTTCGATGTTTCTAATCTCTTGAGTTTGGAGCCTGGTATTCCCAGCCTTGCACAGGATGAATTTCCTTTACAGACAGGACAATACCTTCTGATGCCATGGTTTGTAGGCTGGCAGCTGGGGCCATGGCAGTATCCAAGAAAAAAGAAGTGGCCTATAGATTTATTCCAAGGCAAAACTCTGAAAATCTCTAGGCCAGAGCACTGGCCACTCACTAGCAGTTGATCCAACTAAATCATTTTTCTTGTTGTCCAGCTGTGGGCCTGATGGGCATGGAATATCTCTAGCCATATCAGCCATTCTTATGTCCACTAACACAGAGCAGGAGCTTGCCCAGCCCAAACCCACACAGGGACTGGAAGTTCCACCTCCAGCTTTGCCACTGCTGACCGTAACCTTTGCAGGGGGTGCTTGGGCTCTCCCTCACACTGTGAAGCAGGTATGGAAATCCCAGGCCCTCTGAGTGCACCTCTGCATAGGCCTCCCTTTCCTCCTGGGCAGCCAGTCTTCTTTTCAGATGGCCCACCCAAGTCTTGGCAGCCATCTCAGCCCTTCCTGTGGCAACTGTGGGACTTTTTTTTCCACTCCACCAGCTGTGAGGATCCATCTGAAGCAACTTGTGGGACACTTGCAAAGCCCATGGGGTCTCTCCTTCTTCTTCCTACAAGTGGCTGGGGCCAATCTGCAGGGAGCAGCCTGGAACAGCTGCAGTGAAGCCTGGCTCAGGGGGTCAAGGGTTCTGTCTACTCCAGGGACCAGTGGCCCAAGAATCTGCCTCCATGAGGTACCAGCTTCTCCACAGAAAGCATCAGTCCCATCAGAGCTGTGCAGTGATGATGAAGACCCAGACAGAAAGAAAGCAGCCCCTAACCTCAAGGGCCTCTGTCCCAGGAAGTCTTCCTGCCAGCAGCCTGACACACAGCAGCTCTTGGGTTGATGGCAGGTAGTTTCCAGGCAATCAATTGAGACTAAATGAATTATTTGGCCATCTTAACAACAAAGGAAGGCAGGACATTGAGAAGGGAAGAAAGAGGGGCAAGGCAGGCAGTGAGAGGCAAGATATAGTGGTAGACAGCGTGCTGGCCAAGGACACTTTGCTCCTTGCTTTGCTGTGTGGCCCTGGGCCAACTCTTCACTTCTCAGGACCCCTGACCTACAATTCTCTGCTTGGTTCAGCTCTCAGGGGTCAAGGGACCCACCACACCTCTTGGGATGCTACAAATCAGCTTAGCCTGACCCTGCTCACCAAGGTGTCCCCCCAAAGCCTCTTCAGCTTCCCTGGGTGGCAGCTGGGCCTATGGCTCAACAAAGAGGGAGGCTAAAATAAATCATTTGACTGAGGTGACAGAGATGATTCTTTTTTAATGAGTTGGACTCAAATAAAAACACGTGGTGTCTGAACAGCCTCACCCAAGAGGTGCTGGACCACTAATGCTACGATAAATACTGTCTTCTTTTAATATATATTTATATATATAACCTCTTTTTTTTTTACTTATGAAAATAATAAGCTATCACCAACCTGGATAGGCTTCATCACTAAATTAGCAGAAACCAGTTCAGCACAAACTCTCCCAAGACAAACACTGGTGGCTCAGTCAGGAGGAAAACAAGATTAAAAAAAACCCAACCCCTCCTCAAAACAAAACCCCCTTTAAAAGAGAAGGCGCTACATGAGAGTAACCAGCCAATACTGTGTCACAGGCCGCTGCACGTGAAGGGGGGGGGGGAGAAAAGGAGGAAGGAAAGAAAGAAGGCCAGGCAGGAGGAGTGGACTCTGCCCATGGCTTCTAGGTCCCTGCACCAGGTGCCTGTGGAGGGCAGGGCTGCTCCAGCCCTGGGGCTGAAGGAGGGCCAGGCGGGCCAGCCAGCATGGTCAGCTAGTGCAAGTAGTCGTCAACTCTGGCAAAGGAGCAAGATCCCAGGCCCGCTCGGGCCATGAGGCGCAGACATTCAGATGCCTGGCCCAGGGCGAGCATCAGAGGGGGCTGCTTTGGCAGGTTCTGAGACTCTGTGGAGGAGATACAAGGCCTGGTTACTGGCCTGCCCAAAGCTTGAGCCCAAGTCAAAGTTCCCTTGGGGCTGGAAGTTGGGGGAATCAATAGAATTTCTTGGAACAAAGTGTTCTCTGTCCCAGCCACCAGACCATGCCCCTGCAGCCATGCTAGGAAACTGAGGACTTTGGCCTTCTCTAGCGCAGTAGGGCGGCTTGGGTCCATGGTCATGGCCTAGGACCCATCACGATCTAGCAGCCAACTCAGGCAGCTGGAGATCAGGGTTTAGGTTCGGCCCTAGGAGCCCAGGATTCTCATAAGTCATCAGAGAGGGCCTGTGCTAACCTTGCTGCCCTTCCAAGGGAGAGAAGGGAGCGGCAGCCTAGGCACTCAGGGGTCAGCTTTTGCTTTTATTAGATGCACTTACCTAAAATGGCGCTGTTGAGAGCAGCACACACAGGTTCCCTCTGGATGGGGTCAAGCTGCTGGCCAACGGGGCAGCTCCAGGGGTCTGAGTATGCCAGTAGGCTGAAGGCATCCTAACGGAGGGGGCACTCTTGAAAGGATTGCAGCACATACCACACACAATCCCCATGGTACTGCATGGTGCCCAGAGAGAGTTCAACATACTTGGACTATAGGGTTGCACCTTCCCAAGCCTGGAGAGGGTGGAGTATACCCCAGATACCCCACATGATATTGCAGACCTGACTGGAGCATACACTGCCTTACTGCTGCTGCCCCTGGACCCTCCCACACCATCCTGTCCCCAGCACCAAAAGGGGGCCTGCTCTGTGTGAGGGCCTGGCTTGTCCTGTACCTGCAGCATCTCCGTGTGGGCCAAATTCTTGCCGTACTCTCGACCCAGCTGCTCACTCAGTGCCTGCAACTCACGGCCAAACAGGATAATCCTTTCTGTAGCAGCCTGGTTGCCTCCACAGAGCTGCCGCCGTGGATGCCCATCATCTGCACCCAGAGGCCAGCAGAGAACACATTAGGTGAGGAGGGAAGGGCAGGAAGAACCCCAGGAAGCTGCAGCTTTTGCCAGAAGCAGACGAGGGCCAGGAGAAGAGGTGGAGCAGCCAGAGCAAAGTGCTCTCAATCCACCTGACACACGGTCCAGGGAAGCCTCCCTCTTCCCACCCTGCACAGATGCATGGTGCTCAGAATAGTGTCCACATCTTAAACTCCCTCCAGACTCAAATGCAGGAGTTTTGGTCTTGGCAGCAGGCATGGGCCTTCCTAAACATCTGGAGCTACCTCAAGGAATCAACCACAATTGGCTAAGAAGATGGTGAATTTAGTCTGGCTAGAGCTACTCAAGCTACCAAAACCTGCCATCCCAGCTCCTCCCAGGGAGAAGCAGGCATCTGGACCATGCAGTGCCTCTCAGGGAATATCAGGCTGGGTCATGCTATGACACGGCTCTTACCCATGCTGGACTCGTCCGTCTGTAGGTCCTCATGCTTGTAGGCACCATTGACGATACGTGTGGACATGCTTTCCAGCACACCATTGGGGTAATGCTCTGCCTCCATCTCCATTTCGCTATCACTGTGGACAAAGGTTGAAGTGGGAGTTGGCCAAGGGAATGTGGCTGGAGCAGCCTGGTTGGGCTTCCATTCAGGCTTCAGCCACAGCTGCTGTGGGTAAACTGAGGGCTGCCAGGAGCATGAAAGGATAGCCAAAGCTTCCCAGGCTCTAACATTTGGACCCTACTACAGCTGTCCCCACAGGCCTGTCACCTGATTCCCATTCTTGACCCAGTGCTACCTCTGTGACACTCCCTTCCCTGGATATCCTCTGAGTTGACACACCTCTACTACATATCCCCCTTATCCCCAATGACTGGGCTCCATGGGCCCAATGAACATCTCTGTGGCCTTGGCTGGAGTCAAACCCAGTTTGGCCTTAAGACATGTCTAGGACCTATTCAAAGCCACTTGGAGCTGCACTCTGCAGCCCAAGTCCCGGCCTGCCAACCTGGCTGTCCAGAAACCAGATCCCATAAAAGCTCCTTCTTTATACACCTTGGGGCTTCTGACAGGCCCAGCCTCCATGGACGAGGAATTCCTAGAGGGGACCACATTTTCAGTGTGGCAGGATCAGTACCTCCAGAGAGAGTCAGGGCCATGGGAAAAACTTTTTTGGTACTGAGGATTGAACCCAGTGGTGTTCTACGTCTGAGCCACACCCCCAGCCCTTTTTATACTTTATTTTGAAACAGGGTCTTGCTAAGTTGCTGAGGCTGGCCTTGAAACTGCAATCCTCCTGTCTCAGCCTCCCAAGTACTAGGATTACAGGTGTGAGACACCATGCCCGGCTATCAGCTAAATGTTGAGCAAGGCCAGAAGCCAGAGCCTGTGCTGGGCCTGGCAGGTCAACAGCTAGCATTCCAGGCAGACACCTGCAATGAAGGGGTGAAGGGTAGGGAGCAGCACTCATAGGACAACTGCAGTGGGCCTGGGGGGTGCAGAGCAGAAGCAGAGCAGAGGGAGTCAAGCAAGACAGGCACCTGGTCTCCTGGTTACTGGTACTGCTGTGGGGCTGGGACTTGGTGGAGTCTGTTGAGTTGGACTCGGAGTAATTGACGGAGGACGGGGAGGAGGAGGACGAGGAGGATGAGGACGAGGAGGAGGAGCTGGGTGCGGGATATTTACTGTGGTTCTGTTTGCTCTTGGTGGATGCGATGCCATTGCTGCAGCTGGGACTGTCTGCTCCTAGAAGCCGGGGATGGTCAGAGGAGGAGGGGCAGCTTGCTACCAAGCAGGGGCCCCAGGGATAAACACAGTGGTCCCCTTTCCCATCCCCCCAATCTAGCAGGGACCCTGAGCCCAGAGCAGGGAAGGGTATGTGGGATGACCGTCCTTCTCCACCCCAGCTCTTCCCAGAGCCCTCTGGAGAGTGGCTGACCTGTGTTGTGCATGTGGGAACTACTGGGGCCATGTCGGGGGCTAAGGCTGGGGGAGCCAGGGTAGCTGTCCTGGGACTTGGGGCTTCGGGAGCTCAAGCTGCGGACCTCACTGTCGGTGCCATTCACCATCTCCACAAATTGCCGGCACCTGCGGAGGGAGCAGAGCAGTGATGCTCTGGGCCTGGCCCGGGCTGCAGGTTCTTGCCACCAGCTAGGGGCTGGGCTTGGGGACTGGAGGCCCTGACTTACTTGAGCATGAAGAGGAGGTTGGGATTGTGCTCCAGCAGCCCAGGGTAGAAGTGCTGGGTGGTCTCAATGGCCTCACCCACCCGGCCCTCCAGCACCAGCTTCTGGATCTCTGCAGAGAGCAAGAACACAGCAGTGAGTGAGGGCAGCAGCCCCTCCTCATATCCACAAGCCTGGGATGTGGCTGGCCTCAGCAGGAGCCAGCCAAGAGTTGCATGGGCTGGCTCAGAGTGCCCTGCCAGCTGGAGATGCTCACAGAAGAGGCTGAAGAGAGAACCTGGTGGCCCAGCCCCTCAGCAAAGCCCAGTTTCTGCCAAGTCTTAGGGAGTCCTCAGAATAAGAGGAGAAAGGAGGGGAACCTGCAGCCTAGAGGCAGGAGGGGAGTTTGGAGGCCCACTCCTGTGGGGCACAGGTGACCAGGGACCTGGCTGGGGGGAGGGCTCTGGCCATAGGAATATGATCTGGGGATGGGCACCCAGGTTAAGCCGGTGGCCCGAGGGCTCCTCTTCAGATGGACTCCTCTTTTTCCAGGCCTCGCAGGGGAGTGGCAATGGGCCAGGCCGCGTCTTGGCAGTCTTCAGAGGCTACAGCGTGCTCCCTGCTGGGAAAGGAGGTCACCCTCCTCACGCTGGCACCTCTGACGATGACATCTCTTGGGCCACCAGCATCTTGCTGTTGCCTTCTCACTTTTGCCCTGGGGCCTGGTGCGTCTTGCTGGGAGCGACTTCTGGGTCTGAGGCTCTCTCATTCGTAGATCCCAAGTCTGGGATCCCTTTCCGTCTGTCTGGCTGAGCGCAGCTTCTCTGGGAGACACAGACACATGCACATACACAGAGACGACAGACTCAGAGAGACGCAGGCAGGCACTCACAGACGTGTACATTCACACACACCCACTCACCCTCACTCTCCTCCTGTCTCCTGTGTGGGCTCTTTGTCCTCTGTCCCACCCCTCTTTCCATGAACGAGCCCCAAACACACACTACACAGGCCAGTGTGAACACCAGGAGAGTTGCCTTTGGCCAAGGAAGGACTGAGTGTCTGCAAAGGGCAGGATCAGAAGTGGGGAACAGAGAGCGGTGCTACAGCTTTGCCCTGTCTGGCCATTCAGTCCTCGCTCTGGATAGGAACAAGCAGAACTACTAAGGTTCAGTAAATGGTTGGAAAGGCAAGGCCTTGGTCTGATAATATGAAAATACTATTTCTGGAAGACCATGAACAGGAGGCTAAGTGGAATCCAGGATTTAGGGGGAAGGAAACAAACATGGAGGAGCAGGATTCAGCCATGCCAGGACCCAGCTTGCGCCTGGCCTTCAGAGTGTGCATTACAGAGGCTGCTCTGAGACTTTCCCAGGCCACCGGCTGTCCATCTGTGAAGTGTTATCTTGAAGGAGGGGCAGAAGCAGGGCCTGGGGCAGAGGGCTGGTCTCTAGGGTGGTGAAACCAGAATGGAATGGACACCTGACAGGTTAACCAGGGCTGGCATGAGTTAGAGAGCAGAGTTAGGGACAGGTGAGGGAGGGAAGAGGAGAGGAGAATTAACCTTACTTTGTCTGTTCTTTATGGATGCCTGTTCTTCCTGAATCGGGGTTTCAGTCATTCGGGCAAAAGCCGTGGCAGTGGCACAATATCCATGATGCACCAGGTAAGACGAAACCATGCTGGAAGAAAGGAAGAACTTGGGGTGACACTCAAGAACTATGTTTCTAACCAACCACCTGATGGGACAGAAGACCTCCCTCATGAGAACTTCCCTACACACATCTTAGAGATGCGACCTCTATAGAACTGAAGGTATGAAACAAAATGCAAACTTCCCTCAGTGCTCATGCTGTCAGGCTGGGGAGAGGCTGCTCGAGAAAGTGGCTGCAGTTCTCTGGGACATGCTGCCTCCAAGTTCATGGGCTATCTCCTGGTTAACTAGAGCAAGCCTAGAGGTGGCTAATGATCTCAACCAGAGTTTCCTGAAATGGCAGTCAGCCTGTATGGCAGTCAGCCTGTATGCCAGTTGCTCAGACACAGAGGACACCTGGCACATGCATACTTACCATAGACACAGGGGCTTCTCTGTGGCTGCCCGCATCAGCCAGAAGCATCCTACTCCCCTAGTGAGCATGTCCCTTGGCAGCAATGGCTCCCAAGTGACAGGAGCTAACCCACATGCAAAAGTTACTTCTTGATATGTAACCGATCAGGGTCCCAAGATGTCAAGATATCAAGCTAATTTAACTGGGAAGGGCTAGGCACTAGCAGGGCCAACAGGAATACAATCTTTGGGAAAGGGTCCAATGCCCAGCAATTATTTAAACCTATCTGAAGCTGGCTAAGCAGTGGCATGCATGCATGTGTGTGCACATTTAGAGAGCAGAAGGATGAGCCTTTATGAGTGAATACCTAGGTGTGTGTGTGTGTGCGTATGATGTCATTACTATTATCAACACAAATGTCCAAAGGGCTATAAGAAGGCATGGAAATTTGGCTGTGTGTACTCTCATGTTTTAGGGGTAAATGAGATAATGTATAAAGTGCTTGGCATGAAGTAAAAAGTTGATAAAATAAATATAACCTTATTATGAAACTATGTATTATATAATATTACATTCTGAATAATCATTATAACTATTACATTACTGTTATAAACACAAGGGCAAACATTTTTGATGAAATACTGTTCCAATGAGTCCATATGAATACCAGATGCCTCAGCCGGGGCGTGGTGGCGCACGCTTGTAATCCCAGTACTTTGGGAGTCAGAGACTGGAGGATCCAGGTTCGCGGCCAGCCTCAGCTCGCTCGCTCGCTCGCTCTCTCTCTCTCTCCCTGTCTCTCTCTCTCTCTACCTAGTGAGGCCCTCCGCAACTTCGTGAAACCCGGTTTCAAAATAAAGCATAAAAAAATAGGGCCGGGGGTGTAGCGCGGAGGTAGAACGCCCCTGGGTTCAATCCCCGGT
>PVJS01062728.1:0-10659 GCA_004027185.1 Glis glis | reverse complement strand
CGTACTCATAGACGACAGGTGTGTCTACCTATAATAGATCCCAGGAGAGTGTAATGCCACACCCTACTACTTGCGAACTTCCTGTACTATAAAAGAGAGATGTGCTTTCTAATAAACGAGTCTTTGCCAGACTAGGCTCCCGGTTGGAGGTATGATTATTCAACCGTCCGGTGTCTGTTCCCTCATCAGCTCCGCGTCCATCTCTCTCTCTGGCTGGCCCGAGAGACCGATGGACGCCCCCGACATATTATGAAACTTGTGTACCAGTTTGTTCCAAGAGTGTACTTTAAACTTTGTATGTAGTAGCAGTAAGCTAACCAGTTCATAGTGTACCCAGACTGAGCATCTCAACTTTGTCCTAGCAGTGAGCCAATCAATGCAGAATATACCCTAAGACATTGTTTCTTTGTTAAATCTATGTCTCTGTCCGTATTAGAGAATATCCAATCATGCAGAGTTGTGAACTGAAGCCCTCCCCAAATCAGGGTGAGAGGCAGGATCTCATCAGAGATTAAAGTGGAGTGGTCGACCCGCTGGGTGACATAGGACTATCTCCTTATGAAATCCTATGTGGGTTGCTATACTTAGGGAGATTGACTAACCTTCCCACTATGGGGACCAATGTCAATTTCTTAATTACTATATATTTGGCACCTTTTCCACTCTGTTTCTCTTAGGCTAAAAGGGCTTTTGGCCCAAAACTTTTCTCTTGCACTCCAGCCCTGCTGGAGCAGTCCTAACCATGTGTTCCTGATTACTGAGATGGCTATCCAAGTGTGGAACAAGGCTCTACTCATTACAATTTTGCAAAGCAGTTCCAATTAGACCCAGATACAGGAGAAACCAATTCAGCTTGGACCATCATCAAATCTTTAGCAAAAGGCCAAGTGAACCCCCTTTTGTTTTCTGTTCATTTACCATAAATGTTACTCAAGTATCTGAACTTATAACCATTAATTTTGACACTTGCCAGGTACTGTCATGTGGGAATCTTGAAAACAGAGGCAGTTGTCTACAGTGGATAAGTATTTCTGTTCTGAACAAGTTCCTGGATATACTGGGTGGGGCCATGTCCAGGCTGGGATGATATATCATGGACAACAGATTACCAGGGGTGGACTTCAAACCTGGGATGGGTAGCTCCATCTTGAAACCCATTAAATAAAAGCTACACTTGCACTGGGTAATGCTTGGTGTAATTCTTGACAATTACAACATAACTGTACAATGTAATCTTTTAAAGTGGAATCCTGCTGTCTTAACCATAAATGTTATACAAGTAGTTGCATGCCAGAGTACTAGGGTTAGGGGCCAATATTTATGGCTGAGACTTCCTGAAGAATCACTTAATCCAGATAGATAGATGGATCAAAAGAGCAGAATGACTTGTGAAAATAAGTTAGCATTAGACATGATATTGGCTGAAGCTGGATAAAATTGAGAGGGATTATTTAAGGGGGTTCCTAAAAGTCACATTAAATGCATTTATTCTATGTTTGAAACAATAAGGTTTTCTTCACACCTAGGCACTACATGTTCCTGGAAGGCAAACAGGTTGGAACCAGCCTGAGAAGGACCTTATCAGATATTGCTCAGCTCAGAGATGGCTACTTGCACTGCAGAAAAGAGCTGGACTCATTACACTGGGGTAAAAAGGTATCAAACCCTAGCCAGGAAGAACAATGGACATCTATCCCACACCCAGACCCCTCAAGGTCAGGTTAAAAAGGTATTAAGTGTTCTCACCTTCTGGGTTATTTCTTTGCCTCAAGGGGCTTTTGGCAAATTTGTAATCAATATAACTAAATCTAGTAGCCCCATCATCACACCATAAGGAAGTAATAGTTGTAGAGGTTAAGGATATATAACAGACCCTTGCTATGGAAACTGGACACCTGGAAACAAATGCCTAGAATGGGTTAAATATTCAGTCCATACTTTAAATAAAAATGGCTGTTTTGCTTGTGTCCTCAACCCTGGGTTGAATATGAGACCCCGCAGGCTTGGACTGTATGATAGCTCTCTTCAAGAGCAAATTGTCTTGGAAAGATGAGTCCTGCCAGACCTTGTTGTTGCTGTTCTGTGCTAAAAAGGGTAGTGACCAAAAACCCCCAGGAATGATCAGACCCCCAGCCTCTAAGATCGATTATACCTCATGCTTCTCACAATATGAGGGGAATTTGGTCTTTGTGGGAAATGTGTCTGGATGCAGTGAGAGCTAAAGCTAGAATAAGAGAGCTCAACAGTTCACTCTAGCAGTGGCTTATGCCAATGTCTGGTGGAATTGTGTGAGGGAGGGGATGATGCTTGAAACCTTACCTGCCAACTGGAGTGGTACCTGTGTTTTGATCCAGCTGACTATCCCTTTCACCCTGGCATATTGTCACCCCAAATCCTCTCTTAAACCAGTTCAACAGTGAATTAAAAGAGCAGTTTCATCTCCTGGTGACTCCTTTGACCCTCATATCTATATCAACTCCATTGGAGTCCCACGAGGAGTCGCTAGGGAATTAAAGGCTAGGAACCAAATCACAGCAGGATTTGAGTCTGTTCTAGTCTGGTGGTCCACTCTTAATAAAAACACAGATTGAACAAATTATGTCTATTACAATCAACAACGATTTGTTAACTACCCTAGGAATGCTGTAAAATGAATAGCTGAACAATTAGATGCCAGGAGCTGAATGTCATGTAAAACTAGATTAGCTTTAGATATCATCCTAGCCAAAAAGGATGCTGTGTGTGCTATGATTGAAAAACGATGTTGCACCCTCATTCCCCATGATATGGCCCCAGATGGAAACATAACAAAAGCCTTGCATGGATTAGCAACCTTATCCAATGAACTCTCTGAAAATTCGGGGATAAATGACCACTTCACTAATTTAATGGAACAATGGTTTGGTAAATGGAAAGAAATAATGGCATCAGTGTTGACCTCCTTTGTCATTGTTATGAGAGTAGTGATTTCTGTAGGGTGCTGTATAATTTCCTGCATAAGAGGATTAGTCCAGAGACTCATAGAAACAGCCATTGCCAAACAGCCTCCACACCCATAAAATAATAACCTTTTTCTACTCAATAATGCAGATTAAGAAAGTCAATTCCTGTTAAAAGAATTCAAAGAAAAGTGTAAACGTATATAAAAAGAGGGGGAAATTGTAAGAAATAAAAGCCATCTTTTCTTCTGTCCTCCACCAGGGGGAGTCAGGTGTCACAACAGAGCCAGGACACAGAGGGTCCTCCCCTTGTTCCACTGATCCTGCATGTTTTTTTTTTTTTTTTTGTGGTACCTGGGATTGAACCCAGGGGCGTTCTACCTCCGCGCTATGACCCCGGCCCTGTTTTTTATCCTTTACTGAAACCGGGTCTCACTAAGTTGTGGAGGGCCTCGCTAAGTAGCGCAGGCTGGCCGCGAACCGGGATCCTCCGGTCTCCACCTCCCAAGTACTGGGATTACAAGCGTGTGCCATCATGCCCGGCTCGATCCTGCATGTTTTATTGGACCACCCACACTGCACCTCTGCCCTGGACTGATGGGTGACACTTGTATAGGAGAAAGTTGTCCATGTTACTTGTTTGGGAAAGGGCATTTGCAAAGGATGAGTTTTTCCTGACCAGTCTAGGCGAGGCATCAATGAGAGCATGATTCCTTACAAGACAAATAGCAGAGTAGAGGACCCTGGAAGAAAGGAGGCATTTCAACCATGAAGAAGAATTGGGGTTGATGCCGCTAGTCTTGGGTTGCCAGCTCTGATGGTGTTTTCCCTGCAAGGCAGGCATTTCCATAGACACAATGCATGTTTTATCACCCTGGAGAGATCCCTATAATTTATTAAATAAATGTCACCCATTTGCCAGATCAGCGCTTCCTCATACTATGTTGTGTTGGGGCACCATAAACAAGAAGCATTTCATCCAGGTGTGGTGGCACACACCTGCAATCCCAGTACTTGGAGGATGAGACAGGAAGATCTCATGTTTGAGGCCATGTTCAGCAACCTAGCGAGGTCCTCAGCAACCAAAGAAGATGCTGTTTCCAATAAAAACCAAAAAGTTGGGGCTGGGAGTGTAGCTCAGAGCTAGAATGTGCCTGGGTTAAATCCCCAGCATAACAAAAGAAAAAAAGAGAGGCATTCCCTGGAAAACTGTATTCTTATGAGGTCATGCTACCATGCCACTCACTTTCATTATTTATAAAATTCACATAATTACATTACATTATGCGAGATGGTTTTATGATACTGATATTTGAGATAGCTTTATGATGTTGACCTGGCTTTATGATATTGAGACATCTTTGTAAACTTACTGTCAAAGGATAAGAAAACCTACCACTAACATGCTGAGAAAATAAAGGGAATTACAAATTATTACAAGGACTTGGAAAGTTGGGAACTTATAGTCTCAGAGATGCATGTGCCACTGAGTCCTGCGTGAGGTGACCTTTTCTAAGCACAGCTTCCACTCAGAGTCCCCAGGTGGCTGCAGTGGGTGCGGGTGTCAGACCTGGACATGATGCCAGACAGGAAGCTGAGTGCCCCTCCTCTGGGCATCGCAATGGAAATTTCCTTGAGTCATAGAGAAGTCATCTCTGTCACAAGTTGAACAGTGGCCTTCATATCATACTTTCACAGTCTAATGACCTGCATTTTCAGAATAGGACTTTCCATGATTACAGGTGTATGGTACCTATGTACAAAAGTAGTCTGCACAAGACGAGTTGATTGATGAATCTTTGGATGGGCCCCAAATGTCATTTTTTTATATTCTTTCTGTGTGATTGGGGGGTGCACTGGGGATTGAACACTGGGGATTGAACTACCTCTGAGATAGACCCCCCACCATTTTATTTTTTATTCTGAAACAGGGTCTTGCTAATGCACCACCACACCAGGCTTAATTTCATATATTCTAATAGGTACAGAGAGGAGTTGGATGAGTTTGGACAGCTTTTGACTGTCAGTATTATAGCACTTATCCAAGCTATGTCACAAGTTCCAGGCCAACCTGGGCTACTTAGCAAGACACTGTCTCCAATAAAATTTTATTTTTTATTGGTGCATTGCAATCATACATCTTGTTGAAGTTCAGAGTAATAGAGGCATACATGCATGCAGCACTCATTGAGCCCTCCCCCAGTTCCCACCCTATTCCCTCTCCCTCCCCTCCTTCCTGTGCTCAGCACCGTGATTGACTTTGATAAGTTTGTGTATGTACATCATGTCCATTGAGGTGTTTCCTTCTTCCCCCCTCCTATCTCCCTCAATTAGGTTTCCTTCTTCTCTCATCTAAGGTTTTTCCTCCTTTGTCTGGAGTCCCTCCTTTGTGTCATTTTCTCCCTAGCTTCTGCATATTAGGAAGAACATTCAACTTTTCACATTTTATGACTGACTAATCTTACTTAGCATAATGTTCTCCAGTTTCATCCATTTCCTTGCAAGTGACATAATTTTGTTCTTCTTTACAGCTGAGTAAAATTGCATTGTGTACATATCCCATACTTTTGTAATCCATTCATCTGTTGATGGACATCTCAGTTGGTTCCATAGTTTAGCAATTGTGAATTGTGCAGCTATAAATATTGATATGCGTTCATTACTCTGGTAGTTTGGTTTCCACTCTTTTGGGTAGATGCCAGGGAGTGGTATTGCTGGGTCATATGGTAGGTTCATTCCCAGTCTTCTGAGGATCCTCCACACTGTTTTCCAAAGTGGTTGCACTAATTTGCAATTCCAACAACAGTGTATTAGAGTTCCTACTTCCAATAAAATTTTAAAAAGTGATGTGGCTGCAGCTTAGAGGTAGAGAGAGGACTTGCCTGAGTAGAAATGGAGTGTATGCACTCACACAGTGGAATTCTACCCAGCTTAAAGAAGAAAAAAATGATGTCATTTGTGGGAAAGTGGATGGAACTGGAAAATATGCTAAGTGAGATCAGCCAGTCTCAGAAAAGGAAGGGTTGTGTGTTTTCTCTCATATGTGGAAAATAGAGAGAAATTGACAACAGAGATCCCTCAGTGGTGCAAGGGAAGGGGTAGAAGGGAAGGGGAAGGGCAAGAAAGAAGTGAATCTATGGAATTACTATCATAAACAATGTGTACATATGAGATTATACCAACATCATTCTCAGGGAGGGACACCAAGAGCTGTGTGCATGGTGCATGTATGTTAACACCAAACTGATACTCATTGTGATGTGAGACTACAATGCACCAATAAATACATATACAAAAGAAATTGGGAAATGAATCTTATCTTCATTTAAGATAAATGGAGAGAACAGCAGAATAGAGGAAAGGGATTTGGAGAGGGAGGTGGGCAGGATAAAAGAGACTCAATGAAGGAAAAAGTTCAAATAATGCTATGTACATATATGAAGTTATCAATACCAATTTCAATAACATGTTTGGGAAGTGGGAGGGAGGAGGGTAGGACCAGAGCAAAACACCAAGTTCTGAGTGCATGTATGTTTGTATTACTGAACTTCATTATTCTTTTGTGGTACTGTGGATGGAACCCAGGAGCCTTCAACCTGTGAGCTACACCCCCAGCCCTATAATATCCTTTTATTTGAAACATGGTCTCACTAAGTTGCAGAGGGACTCACTAAGTTGCTGAGGCTGCTGGCCACAAACCTGCAATCCTCCTGTCTCAGTCTCCCAATTACTGCAATTGCAAGGGTACACCACCATGCCAGGCTGAACTACATTATGATGTATAAGTAAAATGCACCAATAAAAGCACATATTTTAAAAAAAGTATATAAGAATAAAAAATAATTTTAAAATTTAGTAAACATCAATGATATATTGAAAACACACTCCTAAATGTATTTTCAAAATATCTTAATGTTTATAATTACATTATTTATACTCACTTATATAAGAATATTTTAAGTCTACTATAGGAACTAGTTATCCTTACATTAATAATTATAGAGATTACTTATACTCGCTTATGTAAGAATATTTTAAGCCTACTATAGGAATTAGTTTTCCTGACATAGTAATTATAGAGATCAGTTATATTCACTTATGTAAGAATATTTTAAGCCTACTATAGGAATTAGTTTTCCTGACATTAGTAATGATAGACATTTGTCAATAAAAAAACACCTGAATTAATTAGAGAAGATTTGAATGCAAGTTCCATTCAACCCAGAGAGTACTGAATTGTGCCCTTCGGGTCTCAGGGGACAGGAAACCAGCCATCCTGGATTCCTTCCTTCAGATCTATTAGTCTTTAGGGACACATACTCCTGGGAGTGAAAGAGTTGGTGTAATGAGGAGCTGTGGAGATTGAGCCTCCAGGGACCCAGAGGCAACAAGTCAGCTGGGACTACCTCACTCCATAGCCCTGCTAAGCCAGGAAACGGCACCTGAGCCTCCTTCAGAGATGACCCTTTGTATTGACAGGGTTCACTAGATTAACATAATTCACAGAATGAGTATATTTGAAAAAGGGATTTATCAGATGGGCTTACAGTTTGAAGCAATGTAGTCCCAAGTTCTGACTGCACATGGAGAGTCAGAGGAACCAGTAGCTTGGTCGAGCGGTCTAAGAGCTGGAGTCTTAGGATTGGAGCAACCACTAATTCAGTCCCAGTCCAAGATATGAAGATTAGGAAGCTCTTCGGAGAAACGGTGGTAAAGTTTCAGTTCGAAGGGCTGGAGGCCTAAGATCTCAGACGAGAGCAGAAGATCAAGAAGCTCTTCAGAGAAATGGCAAAGTTCCAGTTCTATGAGCCGGAGGCCGATGATATCAGGCGAGAGCAGATGCGTTTTCTTTGGAAAGAGTCACGTGCTCTCTACGTGTCTTCTCCCTCTTTTATCTAAGTCTTGCACCTATCAGAATCCTGCTGCCTACATTGAGGGCAGGACTTTCTGTTTAATCTGCTGTTACACACCCAAAGTCACATGAGCTTGAGTGTGTCATGATCAAGTCAAGTTGACAAACTAGATTGACTATCACACCCTTCATGACCTGGAGCCTGAACCTTGACAAGTTTAGTCTGCCCGCACTTCTCAAAAAGTGCAGATTAAAATTTTTCACCTTCAGTATCCAGGTGAGATGACGATCATCACTCTTCTTGAAGCAAGCCAGGTAACACAAAATCCTTTAGTGAAGGTTCTGAAAAAGGGGCAAGATGTGCTAATAGAATGTCATCCTGGGAGCAACAAGGAGACTAAGAAGCAAGTGCTGCTCCATCCTGTCCCCTGAGTGTCAGCTTGGGACACATTCTCATATGAGTGAAACAGATATTTTCCTTATGGGGTTCTTGTCTATGAAGTATAAAGACGACAGAAAGGCAAGTGGGGAGTTTATTGTAAAGAGAACAGGGAAAAGAGGCACATCACCCATGCAGGCAATGGGGACCCTGGAGTCTGGCAGCTGCCTCTGGACACTACTTGGGAGTAGCCCAAGCCACATGCCATCTATTGCAAACTGCTTTCTCCCAAAGTACACATGATCTGCTGGAAGAGAGGTACAGGCCAGCCCTAGGGTCCTCGGTCGGTCTTGATGTCCAGCAGGTGTCTTCTGGTCACAATCCAAGAGTTGCCTGGGCTAAGCGCTGTCAACTACACACCACTTTCTCTCAAAACCAACACAACCTGCAAGAGAGAAAAGCTCCCAAGAGGGAGGAGCCCCAAACGGGTAGCTGTTTAGAGTGGCTTGTCTAAGGGTTTGTATGCTTCTTTGAGTTTTCTTTCCCAGATGGGATCACAGAGGTTGTTTTATTGAACTTAGATAAGTGTCCTTCTTTGAGTCTCCTCTCAGTTGGGGTCCCAGATACTGTTTCCTGCACTCTCCTGGGAATCTCCTGAGACTGCTTATTGGCAGGAACAACTGGAGTTTTGTAAAGCTCTGGTCACTCTCAGGAGGCCTTTGATCTTGGTAGCTCTTGACATTCAGGATGTCTGGTTCTTTAAGGAGTTTTGGAAGTTAGTTAGCATCTGTTGCCTCTCAGGAAATTAAGTCTTTCCACGTTGGCCCTCTTGGCCCTATCTGCCTACTTCTTTCTACCTCCTCCTATGTCATACTGATGGGGGTGAAGCCCCCATGCTGCTGGTCCCATGCTATCTTGAGGGCAGGGGCAGTTTTCTTCTGAGCAGAAATCAACCCCTTCTCCAGCATGATGAGTGTCACTTAATATTCTGAAATTTATGTGAATTTTTGTAGAGATGTTGGGCAAGAGATTGCTTGTGTGTCTTAGGTGCTAGGTCTGCTGCAGCCAAGCACCACAGACTGGGTGACATCACAACAGAAATCGACCGTCTCACAGTTCTGAATCATAGAGGGACTAAAGCCATGCTGTCCACACAGGCATGTTTCTAGTGTGATCCTAAATGTTGCTACTCCTGTCTATGCATTTTATTATTGCTTTTGTTTGTTTTTGCTTTGTTTTATGTTTTGTCACTGAAAATTGAAGCCAACAGTCTTCTTACTCTGAGATATATCTCCAGCCCTTTTTATTTTTCATTTTAAAACAGGGTATTGCTAAGTTGCTGAGGCTGGCCTCAAACCTGTGATCTTCCTTTCTCAGCCTCCTGAGTACTTGTTTTAGAGAAGTGAGCCACCACACCTGGCAATTTTATTATCTTTTCACCCCATATTTTACTTCAGTTTCTGAACAACATGGAGACTAGAAACCAAACAGCTATTACCAAATTCCTTCTCCTGGGACTGACAGATGACCCAGAACTGCAGCTGCTCCTCTTCAGCCTGTTCCTGTTCTTGTACCTGGTCACCATCCTGGGGAGCCTGCTCATCATCCTGGCTATCATCTCTGACTCCCACCTGCACACTCCCATGTACTTCTTCCTCTGGAACCTGTCCTTGAATGACATCTCTTTGAGCACATGCATAGTCCCCAAGATGCTGATGAACATCCAGACGCAGGACCAGAGTATCACCTATGCTGTCTGCCTCTCCCAGGCCTGATTCATCTTCAATTTTGTTGGTTTAGAAAACTGTCTTCTTGCTGTGATGGCCTATGAACCCCCACCTCTGCAACCTGCTGTTGCTGTTGTCACTGCTCCTTAGCATCGGACATGCCCTGTTGCACACACTGATGTTGCTGCAGCTGTCCTTCTGCACACATTTGGAGATCTCCCACTTCTTCTGTGAGCTTGCTCAGGTCCTCAAGCTCCCCTGCTCTGACACCCTCATCAATAATCTACTGGTGTACTTGGTTTCTTCTCTATTTTCTGAATTTGCCCTCTCTGGAATCATTTTATCTTATTTTCAGATCATGTCCCCTGTCCTGAGAATGCCATCCTCAAAAGGAATGCATAAAGCCTTTTCCACTTAAGGAAAGTTGTCTCCATGTTCTACGGGACAGCTATCGGGGTGTACATCAGTTCTCCATTGACTGATTCACCCAGAAAGACAGTGGTGGCCTCAGTGATGTATTCTGTGGTCCCTCAGATGCTGAACCCCTTCATCTACAGCCTGAGTGCGACGGACCAGCTCAGCCGGAGAGCAGAGACCGACGGGACAGGGGTCTCGGGAAGGTGGGCAAGGAGTCGGCGATGAGTGACAAACAGACACAACTCAAGGAGGTTGCATCTGAGTGTATTTTTGCAAAGCTTTAGGCAAGGATTTTATACACAATGATTAGGGAAACAAAATACATCATCAACTGATTGTTGTTCA
>PVJS01062727.1:0-10661 GCA_004027185.1 Glis glis | reverse complement strand
AAAAAAAAAAAAAAAAAAAAATAAGATAGGGCTGGGGATGTAGCTCAGAGGTAAAATGCCCCTGGATTCAATCTCTAGTACCAAAAAAAGTTTTGCGGTACTGGAAATTGAACCCAGGGGCATTCTACCTCCAAACTATACCCCCAGCCCTATTTTTTGTTCTTTATTTTGAAACAGGGTCTCACTAAGTTGTGGAGGACCTCACTAAGTAGCTGAGGCTGGCTGCGAACCTGGATCCTCCAGTCTCAGCCTCCCAAGTACTGAGATTACAAGTGTGCACCACCACGCCCAGCTATTCTAGTACCAAAATTTTTTAAAAATGAATAATAAGATTTTCAGTGAACATTTTATTGATGCTCCCCTCCCATATATAAATTCCTCAAATATCTTCTACTATAATATTATAATGGCATGGGAAAATACTATATTACTGTGATAGTTGAAACATTTCCTTCCCTAATTTGACTATCCACTATCAATTAGGAAGTTCAAAAAAGAGTAATTTAGAAAATGTAGGCCATAGACAAGTAAATCTTTGAATAAAATGGATAACAATACTCTCAGTTCTCTTATTTTTAATTGAGGAAGAAATACCCCAACCGCACATCTACACAATTAACCTGTCAAATTCACAAAGACATCTACAAGTAAAGGTAGCAGCAAATGGCATAGTATACTTTCAAAACTTTGACCCAACACTCATCTTCTTGAGGGATGGAGTTTTTAAAAATTGAATGTTTCATTACTTTTAAAAATTAAGCCAATTAGGAATGTAATCGGCAGGGTGGCGCAGTCAGGAAGAGAATATCATTAGCTGGGGTTCTATAATTGTCATTCCATCAGTATCCTCTACTAAGCAAAACTGAAACCAAATGGCATCGAGTGAGGTCATAGTTTGCAGGACAGTGATGCTTTGGATGGGATGTAATCTCTAAGGATTGTATTAAAAAGTCAGTTTCCAAAATTGTACTCAGGAAAACACAAACAGAAATACAAACTCCAAGTATAGCTATAATGAGAATATATGATCCTCATTTTATTTTTTTTTCTCTAGTGAACATGAACTGTCCATGATATTAGCTTTTCTTATGGACACAAACATAAACACATACATTTCAAGAAAACTATCTGCAAGAGCTCATTACCCAAAACCACCTGCATGAGCTCATAAAGTCAATAAATTAGACCTGCATTCCATTTCATTTTTAATGCTTCTGCAGATGCTACATGAGACATGAGTTCCCTCTTAGAATATTGCAACATAATTTTATAGCAAATAGTGATGCCTTACTATTTTAATATACAATAAAAAATAGCACCATCCCTTCTCATGAGGCCTAAATCAATTTAGATTCATACACTTCAGGCATTAGATTAGGGGGAAAAAACAGGTGTCATGAAAGGTTGTTTTAAAAGCACACACCAGAGCAAATGAAATGTTCAATGAGGAAATAAAAGGTATATGATTGCCTCAAACTCAGTGAGAAATGCCAATCTGAGATTCAGACAAGATGCTCCCCAGCTTCACGGAAAGGAGACTAAATCTTTATTGATTCTTGTAAGAATATAGCCTGTTTGAGAAAATGAGCAGGATGGCAGTGCATTCACTATATAATAGAAAATGTATGGGGGAACTGTTCTAGAAATTGGAAGATGTGGGTCCTGGTTCTGATGCTCAGTGACCTTTGGTCTCTACCTCACTTGATCTTGGTTTCTACCTTTGTGAAACAAAGGACACAGAAACAGAGAATGAAGAGAAGGGGAGAGGAAGAAAGAAAAGAGAGGCAGAGGCAGGCAGAAAGATGGTTAATTAGGTAGCATTTGGGGAGCAGCTACTCTGGGCCAGAAACCACTGGCACACTTCCTAGAAAGCATAATAGGCGATCCCAGTTCCTCACCATCTTAACATTTTGTGATTCTGTGCCATTATATCTGTAGGTAATATTGTTTAAATTGGCTCAGGGGTGGAAATACTTTCATTGTTATTATCTTGTTTTCCAGGAGGCTTAATCTAGTTACTTCACCAAAGAGTCAAGGTGTAGAAGGCAAAATAGGCTCAAGTATTAGCTTCTACTTCTAGACAAACAAATCTGTTTCTTTGGAACAAAGACCTGTTATCTATAGACAGGAGCTCTTTCATCTGTGTAACTGTCAATATATGGTTCTCACGCTATGAGATGTAATGAATTCCAGAGCTTCTGCTTTTGTTACAGAAACAATTAGGGTGTCCTGCTATCCATTATTCATCACTCTCACCTCAGCTCCAAATAGAACAGCAAACAGATCTAAGGAATAAATATTTTTTTCACACAGAAGAATTCATCCTTCTAGGATTATGGTGTCTAATCTCAGATAACCCTCTTGAACTTAGGCTTTTTAGAGATTTCTTTGGCATGTGGCCTTTGGAAGGGAGGAAGCAGCAGTCTTCCTTTATATTTTTATTGATTTTAATATCTTCTTTCTATTACTCTCTCCCTGCTTTGAAGCAATTTTACTTCCCTACTCTTTCTCTACTACAGGCCCAGAGACTATTTTTCATTGCACGTCACAATTTTATTTTCCTACATTTGAATCTTCCCTCCTTTTTTTCCCTGCCTCTGCATTTGTTTCTTCTTTTTTTTTTTTTTGCCTCTTCCAATAACTGAGTAGCAAATACTGTTTGTCTTTACATTCCAAAAGCTATATTTTTTCTCAGAATATGTTGGTTTCTCCAAATATTTCATATTTAAATGCCATATGTCCTAATCTAATGTTTACAACAATTAAAGGCAAAGATACATCTTACCTCCCAGCTTATTCTAAACATTTTGGTTCAGTTTATAATGAGAGGAACAAAATTGTAAGACGAAGCTTTCTGCTTAAACTAGTGGTGTCTTAAAGATTCCAAAGAGATAGGAATAATCATAGTGATAATATTTCAAAAAGTGAGACAGATGATTTTTCCCAATATACACATATGCATATGATATATCTCTTTATCTCTCTATACGTGTGGGTGTGTGTGCTCAAAAGGCTTTAGTGACTATCATGTAAGAAACTAATCAGTATGCAGCTCAAGATTTGAATATGATAAGTGTGAGCAAACACTCTATCATTAGAAAATTCTAATGAAGTAGGGCAATTGTCTATGCACTAGGTTTTAGATGATGTGGTTTTGAATTAATCATCAAGCTATTAAAAATAAAGAATAAAGGGAAATGAGAAACAGAACACTTGGGTCAGTATTCTCTGATGGGTTATGCACACTTGAAAACAAAGGGGTTATCCAGGGATGGCCACTGAGGAAACTGGTTGACCTGAATGTCAGTCTCAAAAGTCAATAAAATGTTAAGTTTGCATCTCAGACATGCCTGTCTCAGATCCAGCAGTCACAAATAAATTTTCTTTTTTTTTTTTTTTTTTGGTGATACTGAGGATAGAGCCCAGGGGCTTCTACCTCCGAGCTATATCCCCAGCCCTATTTTATTCTTTTTTATTTTTATTTATTTATTTTTTGTTACTGAGGATTGAACCCAGGGGCATTCTACCTCTGAGCTACACCCCCACCCCTATTTTTTTATTTTTTATTTTGAAACAGGGTCTCACTAAGTTGCTGAGCATTCTACCGCTGAGCTACACCCCCAGCCTTTTTTTTATATATATTTTGTTTTGAAACAGGGACTTACCAAGTTGCTGAAGGCCTCACTATGTTGCTGAGGCTGGCCGTGAACCTGTGATCCTCCTGTCTCAGCCTCCCACGTACTGGGATTACAAGCGTGCACCACCATGCCCAGCTTAATAAATTTTCTTTTAATATACATTCATAAATTTAACCCACACCATCATTTGAGGATAGCCATATGAATCCCAATTTAACTATACAATTAAACATGCTTTCTTTCAATCTTCAAAGAAAAGTTTGTAATTCTAGGTTTCAAGATTGTGGTTAGCACATGAGTAGCACATGCTCATCTTCTGGATTACACAATCCAATTCCTTTAAAACTGTTTTTCTCCAGATGAAAAATCTTACTTAGAAATCTGTCCTATAGCCCTAATATTTTCTTTCTTCACTGATCATGATTTGCTTTAGTAGAACTCTTTGAATTTATAGCAAAGAAAACATGACTTTCAGTCAGGTGTGGTGGTACATCATTACTGATACTAGACACACACGTATACAGTATTTCAGTTTCCATATTGAGTGATATATTTTATTTTATTATTTACATATACTTTTATTCGTGTATTATAGTCTCACATCATAATGTAGTTCAGAGTGATAGTAACATACATGCACACAGCACTTGGTGAGCTTCGCCCGGACTCCCTCCCCATTCCCAGCCCTTTCCTGTACATGATATTGAAATTGGCACTGATATCATCACATAGGTACATAACATCAATAGAAGTGCCTCCTTTGTTGAGAGATATATTTTGTATACGTGGAAACACATTATAGAATATAATTCCTCTGTCAAATAAAGGTATTGAAGCTGGGCGTGGTGACACATGCCTGTAATCCCAGTAGTTGGGAGGCTGAGACTGGAGGATTGAGTGTTTAAGACCAGCCTCAGCAACTTAGCAAGACTCTCAGCAACCTAGCAAGACACTGTTTCAAAATTTAAAAAATAAAATAGGGCTGGGGGTGTAGCTTGAAGGTAGGATGCCTCTGGGTTCAATCCCCAGTACCAAAAAAGAAAAAAAAAGGATATTGAAAGTTTTCTCTTAGTTTGTGTCAGTTTTAATTTTCTTAATAAAATTATTTGAAGTGCACAAGGTCTTAAATTTGATGATTTCCTCATTAATTTTTATGCTTATGATTAGTGTCTGTTGTATTTTTTTTACTAGAAATCCTTACCCACTCAAATGTATGAAGATATTTTTCTATTTATTTCTAGAAATTTCATAATGTTAGCTTTTATACTTAGGTTTATAGTTCAAGTCAAATTAATTCTGTGCATAATGTAATGTAGGTATCAAGATCTATTTTTTCTCATATATGTTTCCAGTTATTCTAGCTCATCTGTGGATAAGACTTGCTTTTTCTCACTGACTTACTTTTATACCCTTATCAAAATTGGTTAACTATATATATGAAACTATTTATGGACTATTCTGTTCCATTGCTGTCTTTATTCATACTGATGCTACTACCACACTTCCATGAATAATATTGCTTTATAGTAATTCTTAAAATAAGATGGTTTCAGTATTACAAATTTGTTCTTATTTTCCATGATTATTTTAGCTATTCTTGATCATTTGTATTTTCATAAATTTTTAAACCAGCTTGCTAATTTGAGTCTGCTATCATTTTAGTTAGGATTGCAGATCAATTTGGAAGACTGGACATTTTTACTATATTGGGACTTTTGATTCACGAACATGGAGTAACTGTCCTTTGACTTATTTGCTTCTTAATTTCTCTTAATTATATTTATGCTTGTTTCCCTGTAGAAGTCCTGTACATCTTTTTACATTTATTCTACAAAGACTATTTTAGGAATTTTTAAAAATGTCACTCTTCAGTGTTTTGTCAAAATGAATAAAAGTGGTTTGACAAATGATCAAAGTTAACATTACTGATCATGGAAGAAACTGACATCAGGTATTTCTAGGGATGCTCAGAAAAACAAAACATCACTTATATATTAAACAGGACAAAAATCTACAGCTTGAATTGAGTTATGAATATTCATCAAACAAACCCAAATTGAACATTCTATAGAACAATGAGCCTTTTCCCTTAAAGAATATCAATGTCATAAAAGACAAATAAAGCTGAGACAGTCATTCTGATTAAAGGAGACTAAAGAGACATGGCAATAAATTGCAATGTATGATGCTAGTTTAAATTCTGAATTGTTAAAATCAAATGATCTAAAGGGCAATATAGTGATGATTGGCAAAATTTGAAGTCACGGCATATTAGGCAATAGTATTTCTCAATATAAAATTTCCTAAATTTGATAAATAAGCTACATAAGAGAATTACAGAAAAGAATTTCCTTATCATTAAGACACACAATATTGAAGTACTTAAGGGTCAGTATCTCTGCAACCAAATTCAAAGGGCTCAGCAAAATGAGTGAGTAGATACAAAACAGCAATAGGTAAAATACCAATGCTGATAGAGATGAAGCAAATGTAAAATCTGTAAACAATAGTTGAATCTAAGTGAAGGTTATAAGAGAGTTATATATATATATATATATATATATATATTCTATTGATGTATATATTCTATTGATATATATATATATATATATTTATACATCATTCTATTCTTCAAATCCATGCTATTTATACATCATTCTATTCTTCAAATCCATGCTAATCAGGCTGTCTTTTGAAAGACTGTAGCAAGTTTTGCTTTTTGAGCTGCCAAGGATTTCTCTGTTTGGAATAAGGTGTTAAGGGAAAATGCAGGGTGGTGGACAAGAGGAAATGGCTACTGAGGCCTCGGCCTCATGTGCTGCTCTATTTCTATGACCATGTTTTCACAATGGATAAATGGGAAATAATCCTGACTGAAAGTCTATTTGCTTGTTTCCCCCATCTTAGGTAATCAAAATGAGGGAACATTTTTCAACTGAAAACATGATCCTCCACAATAATGCAACTTTCATCTCTTCACATCATATGAATTCTGTAATGTTTAGTCAGGCAGTGTTTATCCCATGAACATTTATTTGGCAAATACAGAATCAAAGGGACAAATCAATAGGAAACCAGGCAGATGAGTGTGTGGAGGGTGTTGTTTCTCATTCCACCATTTACTGTGTATATTTTACTACATGTAGTGCTAATATTTCATCATGTGCAATGACCTCAACAACTTGGGGTGATTTAAAAGGAAAAGTTAGTTGAATCTGGAAGGGAAGGAGGAGATTTATAAGTATTTTAATTCATGTTCTTTTTTCCCCTTTTTAAATTGTAACACTGCAAAAGCTAAATTTGTTTACAAACCAAATTTGTACTGAATCTACACATCTATAAATGATTTGAGAATACCATATGTACTACTTTGATTTATTTTCTGCTGAACAACAATTTTTTGTGTATGTATGTATGGTTCTGAGGAATGAACCCAGAAGCACTCTACCACTGAATGTCCCCCAGCCCTTTTTATTTTATATTTTGAAACAGGGTCTTGCTAAGTTGCTCAGGCTGGCCTCGAACTTGCAATCTCCTATCTCAGCCTCCCAACTACTGGGATTACAGGCATGCACCAAAAAAATGCCCGGCACTTTTCCCCCCAATACTTTTTGAGCTGCAAGGGCTTGTGGATGCTAATCAAGAGCTCTATCAGTGAGTTGCATCCCATCCCTAACTTCATACTCTAATTTTGATTTTTTTGATATCTGCACTTTACTTTTGAAATTTGGAGACACTAATTTGTACTTAAGCTCATGAGAACAAATAAATGGATTGTTATTGCAAAATTAGAAATATAAATTCATGTTTTATTATTTTTATTAGAATGTTGATAACTTTCTCCTTGAATGCCATCAGCCCCAACTCATCTGGGGCTGCCCCTTTTACTTAATACACATCCTTCAGACAAACAATGTATATGTGATACAAGAATACTTTTATTACAGGATTATAAGTAGAGGTCTCATGGAGAAGGTGGGGGAGAAAGATGACCGTGCACATGCTCTGTACACACCCATGTTTTAATAGAGTTCAAGATAAAGATCCTTTTGTAAGTCAAAGATATCCTGTAACAGACTGTTGGCATTCAACAATGAACTCAATCTTTTTACCTTTAGTCCATTGCTGCTGTCCTGACTCACAATGGCTCACAGAATGGTTGAGGTTAATTCCCTTTACTAAGAACCATCAACATGGTATTTATAGAGGGATTCATTTGTAGTCTTATTTCAAAGAGGTCAGCAGGTGCAATGTATTCTTTAGAAGAATTCTGACTCATTTCTCTAGATTGCAAGATACTGTCATTGTCTACACAGTGTACATTTTAGGCACTGCAAGAATGAGTGGCTACATCTTTAAACTCACCAGTTTGGAAAGGCTAAAAAATGTTCATGAAAAGTTTAAACTATAGAAGTTTTAACATTTTGAGAAAATCTGATACATAATGCAATATGTAGGCTGTATTGAGTGTCATACATCCTGTTAGCATGGAACAATCCTAGATTTTTCCTGTTCTCCTTGGATAATTATTAATAATTTCTGTTTTTCTCTTTTAAAAGAACTCCACTTTGTATACTAAATTATATGGCCACCTTAGCTATGGGGCTTATATTCAGTATTTATATATACAGATTAGGTTTCAAATATTTTAATATCCTTGCTGCGATGTTTTATCTTGATTTTCATGAAATTCTTGGTGGAGAAAGAATGGACTTAACCTACACCTCACTGTGTAAATTTAGGAACTTTTGCTTCCAAAACCACACTGTATTCTGAACTGCATTACTGGAATTGGTTGTGATGTAGCTAAAAGACAGCTATGGACAGAAAAACAATTAAGAGTCCAAGTTGCCCAGACTGTTAATGTTTGCAGGGTAACCACACCTAGAATGGTATCAGAATTTCAAAAGGTGACTGTCAATTAAATTATTCAGAATTTGACTAAGGCCATAAATCTCCAGGATAAAATCCCTCCAAATTTCACATCTTAACTTTAAGAACTGCTTCTAATTTCTTCTTTTACTTACTGATGTAGAAATTTTGTTCGTATTTTTTTTTACTCAGGCACACATGCTGCTGTAAATTCCCTTTTGAGCACAACACTCAGTAGGCATGTCAACATAATATGAATTTTTAACCCAATCCCTTTTCATATATTTTTTTTGTTTTCATCTATTTTATTTAATACTTATACTAACTAGGTACAAAGAACTTTTATTCCTTTTAAAACCCTGTAAGATAGGTTCCTTTTAAAACCCTGTAAAATAGGTTCTATCATTAGGAAGTTTGCAGATCACAAGATATACGTATGTTCAGGATTAGGACTCAGGTCACCTGACTGCAGCATTCATGATCTGAATCATTTCGCTATGCTCCCCTTTATCATCCTTTTCAAACTGGCAAGAAACAACTTATACTTCATCAAAGTTGTAACGAACAGATCAAATCCTAGCTTGGTTAAGAGACTGCCTCACGTTTTAATTCACTCATTGATTTCTACAAACAATTTGTTGAGTAGTTAAGCTACTCTGTACGAGATATTGTGGGAAACAAAGGTGATTTTACATTATTTAAGCCTTCAGAGGTTACATATAATCAGATTGTCATGGACAATGGTTCCTGAGCCTCAGTGTGAATGGTTAACACAGGGATAACAATGCCTGTTCCCTCCAGAAGAGAAAATGATTGAGGTGCGTAAAGCACAGACGCCACACTCCTGCACAGCAAGAGGCAAGTGTTTGTCTAATTGCACTTAAGGAAAGAAGATCAGCAGCCTCCAGATGTAAAACATTTAAATGCTTAAAATCCAGAAGTGATTTTCAAATCTCTGTCAAATACGCCTTGACTCCACACATGTGTGTACTCTGCATGTCGGCGCACCTACATGAGTGGGGGAGACTGAGGTGGAGCAGAGTGCTAGGAGGAGAACAGGCTCACATGGTAGTTATTCTGCACTGTCCCTGTCACCTCGAGGAAGCTGCTGAGTTTCACCTTTCCAATCTGTAAAATGGGAACACAAAATATCTACTTCTGTAGATGTAAGAATTGAAAGAAATGAAGATTTTAGAACGGTATTGGCACATCGTAAGTGCACAATAAATGACAGTTATTATTAATATGACTTAAAGTGTTCAACCTGTACTTTTATTTAACTTATCCCACTTGTAAAATTGCATAAAAATTGGCATAGATAACTAGCACAATCTTTTAACTCATTAGTAAAATATTAGTGTGCTTTAGTATAAATAAACTAAAATAAAAATGAACAAATTCCTAGAATGACTTTTAATTTGAATTGTGTTTACACCGAGTGTGGGAATGAGGAGAGTGTGATTATTTAAAAGTTGGAGCAATGGGATAGGTAGCCAGGAGGCCCTGCCTGGTTATATTATAATTTCATTACTTTAAAAATTTTTTGGTCTTTGAGTCCTGTGTCTTAGAATCTTTAACAGAGAGTAGCATTATAACTTCTGCTCTAATTAAAATGAAATGTCTGATTTCTTTTGTTTGCTTTTTCAGGTATCCTATCACGCAGCTAAAGCAGTTAAAAGATCACACTTCATCCTCATTTTCTGTGTTTTAAATAGATATTACTAGCTTGGGAGGCTGACACAGGGGATTGAGGGTTTGAGGCCAGCCTTGGCAACATAGTGAGACTGTGTTTCAAAATAAAACACAGTCTCACTAAGTTAAGACCGTGACATGGTGGCACATGCCTGTAATCCAACTACTTGAGAGAGTAAGACAGAAGAATTGCAGGTTAGAGGACAGCCTAAGCAATTTAGTGAGGCCCTGTTTCCAAATAAAAAATAAAATAGGGCTTGGGGATGTAGCTCAGAGGTTGAATGGCCCTGGGTTCAATCCCCAGTACAACAAAAATAACAACAAAAAATAAATAAATAAAATAAAATCAGGCTGGGGGTGTAACTCAGGGGAAGAAGGCCCTTGGTTTCAATTCCCAGTACTATGAATAGATGGATAGAGAGATAGATAGATAGATGATAGATAGACACAATCTATATA
>PVJS01062726.1:0-10661 GCA_004027185.1 Glis glis | reverse complement strand
AAAAAAAAAAAAAAAAAAAAAAAAAAAAAAACTTGTTCAAATGGTGACTATAACACAGGCAATCAGAAAAATATTTTCCGGATATGACCAATGGTCAAGCAACACACAACACACAATTCTTCACTCCTTGGCACCCATACTGAAGGATACAACACAAAGTCCGGGCTTTTTCTTTCAGAAATCTAAAGAGAAATTTGAGTTAATATGCCTGCTGTTAGGCATTAGCATCTGCTCTGTCAGGGATGACACTCCTATGAATTAAGTGCCAAAGCTCTTCGTAAGTTATACCCAGTGAACTATGTGAGCAGCACTGTGTGAAGCTAGGAACCCAAGAGAAATATATGAATATGATTCAAGATTCTTTCCCTCAAGAAGTTTTTAATCTAGTTACAGAGACAAAAATAAAACTAGAAATGTTTTCCAAAATGCAGAGCAACACATTTAACCCAGCATAATTATTATGCAGAGGCTCCACGTTCAGTAGGGATCCAATCTATATAGACCAATGACGAATAAAATCTCAGTCCTCTCCAGAAGGTTGGCTGAAGGATGGGAGCGCCTGTGCCTGCCTCTGAGGTCACAGCCTCAAGTCCTTTTAACTTGCCTTCTGCTGCAGGAGGGAGGCAGATCAGGGTGTAACTGTTACTGCATTTACTCCAGTGGACAATTTCCGATAGATACCACACCCAGAATGACAGATAATTCAACATATGTGGTGTTTAATATTATCCAACTGCCGTAAAGCTACAGCTTTTTTCTTTTTTTTTTTGGAAAACTGAACTGAATTCCTACTAAACACAAGATGAAAATGTGGTTGCTGGTCAGTCATCTCATGATAATCTCTTTTACAACCTGTCTAGCAGAGTTTACATGGCACAGAAGTTTCTGAAGAAGACAAAGGATTTGGACCAATATTTGAAGAGCAACCAATCAATACCATTTATCCAGAAGAATCACTGGAAGGAAAAGTGTCACTAAACTGTAGAGCATGAGCCAGCCCTTTTCTGGTTTACAAATGGAGAATGAATAACGGGGATGTTGATCTGATGAGTGATCAATACAGTATGGTGGGAGGAAACCTTTTCATCAGTAATCCTGACAAAAAGAAAGATGCCCCGGGTGTGGTGGTGCACGCTTGTAATCCCAGTACTTTGGGAGGCAGAGACCGGAGGATCTGGGTTCACGGCCAGCCTCAGCTCGCTCTCTCTCTCTCTCTCTCTCTCTCTTTCTACTTAGTGAGGACCTCTGCAACTTTGTGAGACCTGGTTTCAAAATAAAGTATAAAAAATAGGGCCAGGGGTGTAGCGCAGAGGTAGAACGCCCCTGGGTTCAATCCCCAGTACCGCAAAAAAAAAAAAAGAAAGATGCTGGAATATCCTACTGTTTGGCATCAAATAACTATGGGCTGGTCATAGCACTGCAGCAACCCTGAACTTTGGATATCTTGAAACTTTCCCACCTGAGGAACGTCCTGAGGTCAGAGAAGAGGTCAGAGGGAGAGGGATGGTTCTTCTTTGACCCTCTGTACCATTTCCCAGATGATCTTAGCTACCACTGGCTTCTAAAGGAATCACCATGTTTATCACAATGGATGAGCAAAGGTTTGTTTCCCAGATGAATGGCAATCTCTACATTGCAAATGTTGAGTTTTCTGATAAAGGCATTTACTCCTGCTTTGTATCCGGTCCTTCTATTACAAAGAGTGTGTTCACCAAATTCATCCCACTCATTTCCAATTCCTGAACAAACAACAAAACCATATCCTGCTGACACTGTAGTGTAGTTCAAGGACATACATGTATTGATACACCAAAATGTGACTTTAGAGTGTTTTGCACTTAGAAATCCTGTTCCTAATAACCAATGGCAGAAGGTCCTAGAACCAATGCCAAGCACTGCTGAGATCAGTACCTCAGGGGCTGTCTTCAAGGTCTTCAACATTCAGCTAGAAGATGAAGGAATACATGAATGTGAAGCTGAGAACATTAAGGAAAGGATAAACACCAGGCAAGAATTCACGTTCGAGCATTTCCCTAGTGGGTAGAACATACCAATGACACAGAGGTAGACACAGGAAAATGCTCTCTGCTGGCCCTGTGTGGCCCGGGGAAGCCCATCCCCACAATCCAGTGGCTGAAGAATGGATATGTGTATCATAAAGGGGAACTGAGGCTGTATTTGAAAATGTCGTAATGTATCAGTGCATAGCTGAAAACATGTATAGTGCCATTTATGCAAATGCTGAGATCTTGGTTTAGCTCAGACTTTCAAAAGGAATCAATGAAGAAAAAGATCCTGGCTGCTAGAGAAGGGTTATAACTGAATGTAAACCTAAAGCTTCACCTAAACAAAACTTTTCATGGAGCAAAGGAACAGAGTAGCTCATCAACAGTAGCAGAATACTCATTTGGGAAGATAATAGCTTGGAAATCAATAACATTACAAGGAATGATGGAGGTATTTATACATGCTTTGCAGAAAATAACAGAGGAAAAGCCAATAGCACTGAGACTCTTGTTATCACAGATCCTACATGAATCATACTATCATACTGACCCCAATTAATGCAGATATCACTGTTGGAGAAAATGCCGCCATGCAGTGCTCTGCGTTCTTTGACCTGCCTTAGCTCTCAAGGCGTTTGATGTTTGTGATTGGTCATTCAATGGCTATGTCATTGATTTTAACAAAGAGAACATCCATCACCAGAGAAATTTTATGCAGCACAATTCACAATAGCCAAATTATGGAACCAACCTAGGTGTCCATCGACAGATTAATGGAATACAAAATGATGGGATATGCACACAATGGAATTCTACTCGGCAATAAAGAACAAAATTATGTCATTTGCAGGAAAATTAGCCAGTCACAGAAAGTGAAGGGTCATATGTTTTCTCTCATATATGGCAACTAGGGAGTTATTGGGATACAAAAGGACCTCTGGGCCTGCTACACTGGACCAGCAAGTGGTGTAACAGCTGGCAGGGGGCAGGGGCTGTGAGTGGCAGTAACGAAAGGCACACCCTCAGAGGCCAGAACCACTCACACAAACCCCTTCACAGATTAATAACATCATACACTTGGCAAGAAATTATTTAAGGAACAAGTTAAAAAGTGCAAAGTAAGCCAGGCATGCTGGCACATCCCTGTAATCTCAATGCTTGGGAGGCTGAGACAGGAAGATCATAGGTTCGAGACCAGCACATGGTAACTAAGTGAGACACTGTTTCAAAATAAAATAAAATAGGGCCGGGGGTTGTAGCTCAAAGGTAGAACACCCCTGGGTTCAAATCTCAGTGCTACAAAAAAAAAATGGAAAAGTACAATCTTTAGATTAACATTAGTAAGTTATATTCAACCATAAATCTAACATTATTCCCTATAGTCTTGTTAGAAAAACAACCCTTTCAATGATTCGGGTCCCAACTTACCCATATTTCTGGGAGCACTATTATTTAAACTAACCTAACTTATGTCCAGATACCAACTATATATTTTCTCTTAAACTCATGAGTCTAAATAAAAAAGGAGAAAAATTATTTATTCCAGAGCTGCTTTATCCTCTGACAATTATGTCAGCAACAACTTCTCTTTTCCTAGACCCATGTTTAATAATTTCTCAATAAAAAAGGATTTCAAAAAGCATCTATGGAAACAATTATCTTAAACAACTTTAGCTAAAAGAGACATTTCTCTAAATAAACACTCTTCTAATTGGGAGCAAATAAACTAAAGGAAGTTTATTCTGGATATGAATTGATAGACAATAAGAACCTCAAAACTGTATTCTACAAGACAATTCTTATTCTTGTGACTTACTATTGTCATGCATGTAGTAAGCTATTAGTGTATAAAAAGAGAAAGATAACCATTAAAAATAACAGACATGAATAAGCTGAAAAGAGTTATGTCTTACAAATATTTTATTATTATTTTGCCAACAATTTTCTATAAAAGGTAACATTTTACAAAACTGAAAAGCCAGAAACAAAACAAGCCATCCACTAGAACCTCAGAAAAACTGAGGAATAGGAGGCACCAGACCCCAAAAGAGAGGGTGCAAGTGGGACTGAAGGCAGCCTTCCTGGAGACCCTCCACGAAGCCAAGGAAGGTCTCTCGTGCTCCAGAGCACAAGACAGCAGGGTCAAAAATAAAATATGCTAGCAGAAATAATACTTCTATATAAAGAAAGATGTTAAAATTTTAAAAATTCTCCCAGAAAAAAAAGAGAAGACAACGAGGAAGAAAACAGGAGAGAAATATACAAAGAGAATCATTCCAGAGACCAAATGCCCCCACTAATAGGAGTTCCAGAGAGAGAGAGAATTAAGAAAAAGGAAGAGAAAATACTTTAAAAGAAATAATAAGAGGAAATTTCCCAGAACTGAAGAATGAGTTATAGGGATGAAAGGACACTGAGGGCTCAGCATGAATGAATGGAAAAAGAACTATATTATCATGTCATTGCAAAACTTCAGAAAACTTGGGGGGGGGGAAGAGAAATAAGAACATCAGTGAATTTCTTATCTGCAACTATGATGTTAGAAGATGGAACTACATTTCCAAAATCCTGAGTAAAATGATTTCCAACTTAGAATTCTACCACCAACCCAACTATTATTTTAAGCTGGGTAAAATAATTAAATGTGCAGATGTGCAAAGTCATGTATTTACACATGCACACATACATACTTCCCATGTCCAGTGTTCCCTTTCTTGGAAATAAATCAAGAAAGGAAGATATGAGATCCAACCAACAGCTGAAGTCAGATGCCACAGCCACAGCTAAGTAGCAGGCCAAAGAGCAACCAACCCTGATTACACCAGGAGTTCAAGGCTCCATGAGGAACGTCTCCAGAAAAGAATCAGAGAGACTGCCTTATGAGTCTGAATGCATTCAGAAGACATTTATACTTCTGTAAAGACGTGAGCAATAAATCAGTGATGTGCACATAGAAAGCGAAGTAATGTGGGGGAAAACTTTGAAATCAATAACCTCAGAAAAAGGCAGTTACTTGAAAAAGGAAATGTTCCCTGTGATATCTGCCTAAATGTAATATTTCAAATATCAAAAATTATAAATTACTATATTGGAAAGATACCTTGAGGTGCAGGAAATAGTAAAAGCAATAAATCATCATATTCCATATTAGTAAATCAATAGATGCTATTTAATATCAGGGGAAATCATAAACTAGAGGCATTAAAATATAAAACATTTCATGTAAAATATAAAGCATATGATTTAAAATATAAATATTTTCATATGTATATATGTGTGTATATATATATGGATATATGTATACATATATACACACACACACATATACTCACACATCAGTTTCTACAAGGTTGGAAAGCAATTGTACATGACGAGTAGGAAGAGGTATGAAAAAGTTTGACAAGGAAGCATACTATACAAGCCTAGTACTATACTTACTTTTTAAACTATGTTTATACATTACTTTCAACAAAATAAAAATTAAACTTAAAGTATAACAAAAAATAAAATAAGCATCTCTCGCTCTCTCTGTCTCTCTCTTTCTCCCTCTCTCTCCCCCACCCCAGGTCTTTTCCCTTAGCACATGAACATTCTATTTAAAAGAATATCCCCATATAACCTCTTTCAACTGCAGTCCAATTTCTCTTTTCTATCACTGTCAATCTTACTGAAAATTATTCTGTGATCTATCCTAGCCATTACTCTTCGCAGTGTATTAAGTTAAATCGTGTGAAATTGTTGATCATTTTACCTTCAACACCAGCAATTTTATATGGTTCACTTTAATGTCACACTGCCATCACCACCACCAAATTCTGAGTGTATTACCAGAATGTCTCTTGCCATCTGTTTAATCTGCACCCTGCTCTCCAGCCACACTGCCAGACTTAATTCAGACATTCCTTATATTTTTCTAGATTAAGGCTTCAGCTCCTAAGTCTCGCTTCCCACCAGTCCGTGGTAATGCTGCCTCCTCCAGAGTGATCTTTCTAAAACATTAATTGTATCACATCACTCCCCTGCTTCACATGGTTCCATGGTACCCACTGCCATCAGAATCAAACCTAAACTCGTTTCCCTGGCCAGGCACTGACCACACCTGCCCCCCCAGCTCCCAGCAGGCTCTGCACCTCGCCTGACTTCACCGCAATCTTGCACTCTACACTTGAGTCATATGAAACAACTTAGATGCAGAAATGTTCCTTCTATTTTTATATATTGAGATCTATGTACAGATTATATTTCTAACATCTTGCACCTTGGAGGTACCTGATGACTATTTATGAAAGGGAAATTCAGTGTTTTCATGAATGACCCAAAAATGAATAATCATGGATGAAAAAGATAATAGTAGATTGATTGATTGATGATAGATAGATAGATATCCATTTCTTCTACCAGCCAAGTGGAAATTGAAAAGGCTATGTTTACTACAGTATTCAAATGGATAGCAACAGGAAACCAAGAACGACTTAGAAATTGTGCTGGTGGTAGAGCAAGAGAAAGTAAGAGAGATGAAAAGAAGAAGAGAAAGAAAAAGAAAGAGAGAAGTAGGGAAGGAGATGAGGAGTCTGGGAATAATAGCTTCATCTCAATTTACAACATAATAACTAAATGAAGGAAATTCATAAACATTACAGTTCATCGGTGGGAAGGAAATTACTCTCCATCCCCCTCGCCCCCCAAAGTATGATAAAACCTTTTAGCTGGCTAGCTTAGATAGTGTATCTACTAGGTACTGATACTTCTATTTGTTATCTGGGGAAGAACCACATCATTAAGTTTTAAAAGTTGTCCAACCAGTTCTCAAACAAGAGCCCTATCCAACAGAAGTTTAATTAGGTTTGGAGTTTTGTTTAAACTGACAGCTGTGGTTCAAAAAGCCCCCAAGGTCAGCCTTATAGTTTGCATCTTAAATAATCAAATTGCCCAAAGGTGTTCTGTAGTTCTATGGTTGTTATTTTTAATTCTGATTTGCAAAGGACCTGGTTAATAGCTTTATGTGAAGAATATGACTTATTCAAATGCAAGAATATTTTTACAGTATTTCTGAACCAATAAAAACAGAAAGGAAGAAAAGCAGCTATTCCTCACCTATTTGCTGTGCAGACATCCAGAAACCACAGGGACCCAGCAGAGACGGGAAACAGGATGTAAGCAAGAGGTCTGAGAGCAGCAGAAGAGATGTCAGCAAAGCCTGTTTAGAGGATGCTCACACTTTCCCCGAGGAAAGCTTTCAAGGCCCTCCTTCAGAGGCTGTTTACTCTCACTTTACAAATAATATTACCAGGCTTATTTATCTAGTTTCTAAGCCTGCGGCAGAATAGAAATAAGATATTAGGAAGAAAGCTGTGGGAGAGGGGCTACTCACAGCATACTGAAATGCTGACTGCCAAACAGAGACAGCTGCAGCCTGATGGGAAGGAGGAAATAAAAAGTACAAAAAGAAAAAAGAAGTCAAAGCACAGCTGAATATAGGTGTGGGTCACACATTTCACTCACCCAATAAGACTTTGGGGCATCACTATGTTATAGAATAGCATAAAGAACCAACATCCAAAATGGTGCCCTGGTACCCAAGAAAAGGATCCTCTTAATACCTCCTCCTCTACTGGCTGTACCCACACTAGGTAATGGGAATGCAGGGAGGAACCAGTCATACCTTTACAAAAGGGAAAACATATACAATTTTAGAAAATGTTTCTACTGAAAGAGTAAGCATGAAAGAAGGCATATATGTCCTTAAAGGACTGAACCCTTAATTATCAAGAAAATTAAGCATCTAAAATGATCCATTTGCTAAGGGATCCTTATGATAGCACTTACAATGTATTTAAAAATCTAGTTGAAACATGTTCCATTGGATTGTTGAACCTAAACTCTATCATAGTTTCAAATAACTGTTCAATAATACATAACACCAAAGATACAAGAATAGTAGTTGGGTATCTGGAGTTTGGGCTCTCTGCTCCACCACTAACTATATGCAGCCATGGCAAATTAGTTACTTCTCTGAGACTCTGTCCCCTCATTTGTCTAATTAAGACACTAAAGAGATAGTTGTGAAGTATCCACTGAGGTTTCCCTCCAACCCACACACCAATATTCTCCCTTTACCCAGATTTGGCCATTGTTGGCCGTGGCCTCAGGCAAAAGGAGCTACCACAGAGCGCAAAGTGACAAAAACAAGAGCCATTTTCAGGCTTTCAGTTTCAAGAACCTTGACCATGGTGGGACAGAAAGAACAGAGGACAATGATAGCTGGTTTGGAGGAAAACAAGATGGATCTATTTGAGTAATAGTTCCTCTCTCTGCAGTTAAAAAAGAATCAAGTTCCTGGGCCAGAGGAAGTTGGCAGACAGGTGATGAAAACATAGATGCTGTTGGGTCCCTGTTATAAGGACCTGCACACAACTCCCAGGGCTAAATCCAGAGGAAACAAGAGGAAGATGTGTTTGTTAAGAATGGAGAACAGAAATGACCTGACACCACTTCCCATGGAGAATCTAATAAATAGCAAGATCCCAGAGAAGAAATTACCATGTTGAGTGTCAAGGTAGATGGAGCATCATATAATCGCAGAGTTCACCAGGCCCAGCATGGCTTGAAAACAGCAAATTGAGCTTGGTGTGGTGGCACATGCTTGTAATCCCAGTACTTGGGAGGCTGAGACAGGAGGATCACAAGTTCCAGGACAGCCTCATCAAGTAGTGGGACATCATTAACCTAGTGAGACCCTGTTTCAAAATAAAAATAAAAAATAGGGCTGGGGGTGTAGCTCTGAAGTAGAATGTCCCTGGACTCAAACCCCAATACCACAAAAAAATAAAAGAAAGAAAGAAAGAAAAAGAAAACAGCAAATGACTCCTATGTCCCCCAAAACAGCAAACATGTATAGGAGAGCTGGGGAAATTGGAAGCACATTAGAGAGGGGGAAAGGGGAAATTCAGAGGGAACCTGTGTGGACTAACAATGTTGGGAAGATCTAAGTGGACCATCAAATGGAAGTATGAATGCTTCGACAAAGATAGACAGGAATAGAGAGAGGGGCCCCCAAATTGCCTAAGACCAAGTTTCTGTGGCCCTGATGGGATGGGAGTGTGTTAATCAGTTCTTCATCACTATGAGCAAGATACCTGACAAGAACAACTTAGAGGAGTAAAGATGTATTTTGGCTCATGGTTTCAGAGGATTTAGTCCATGGTCAGCTGGCTCCATTTCTTTGGGCCTGAGATGAGGCAGAACATCATGGCAGAAGGGCATGGTGAAGGAAAGCTGCTCAACTCATGGCAGCTGGGAAGCAGAGAGAGAGGAAGTAGGGGTTGAGGAGAAGATAAACCCTTCTAGGACACAACCTCAGTGACCAACTTCCTTCAACTAGGTCCCACCTTCCCAATATTCAGCCATTGTTATGGTTTGGATTTAAAATGCTTCCAAGCTCATGTGTTAAGTAGTGCAGCCAGGTTTGGAGGCAGGACATGGATAGAGATGGGTGCCCAGGGGTGTGGCCTTGGGGACTGTACCTGATCCTTACCCATCCCCACTCTCTCTCTCTCTGCTTCCTACCATCATGAGTTGAAGGGTGCTCCTTTGCCATGTCCGGCCCCAATGGTTTCTGCTTTGGAGCTGGCTGACCATGGACTAAAACTTCTAAAACCAGGAGCCAATAAACCTTTCTTCCTCTAAGTTGTACTTATCAAGTATTTTGATCACAGCAACAAAAAAGTTGACTAAAACAACCATCAACAGATTCATCCACTGATGATGTCAGAGCCCTCATGATCTGATTACTTCCCAAAGCCCCACCTCTGAAGACATGAGACTTTAGGGGACATTCTTGATCCAAACTGTAAGAGTTCCAAACAAATATGAACTTGAGTTCTAGAGAAATGAAAATTGCTCTTGCACATACATGTTTTTGGACTGAGATTCATGCTCACTATATGCTGAGGCAGATTCCATAGTTATAAAATTAAAAAGCCAATCCATAGCCCAAGCAGAAATAATTTATTGATAACTTTATGGCAAGAAACATGGGGAATTATGGATAAAAGGAACAATTCTCTAAAAATATGAATCACAAAATTGACCTGGGGGAGGGAATTGAAAACCTGAATAATTAATAGTCATTAAAGAAACACAGACAATAATTTTTTAAAGAACTGTCTTTATCCAAGACTTCAGCCCAGACATTACAGGTGATAATTACCAACCTTTCTAGAAAAAAATAATTCCTCTCTTCTACAAATTATTCTTAAAAAACAGAAAAAGAACGCAAGCATCCAACTTATGAGGCTAGTATCACCTTGATGTCAAGTTATAGACAGAGACAATATAAGAAAAAGTATAAACCAATTTCACTTATGAACACAAATGTAAAACCCAAACAGAAATCATCATTGTACAGAAACATTCTGTAAAATAACCAAGAACATACCTGCCAGAGTTCAAGAATAGTTCAAGAATAGATCAGATTGGCCGGGTGTGGTGGCGCACGCTTGTAATCCCAGTACTTTGGGAGGCGGAGACTGGAGGATCGGGTTCGCAGCCAGCCTCAGCTCTCTCTCTCTCTCCCTGTTTCTCTCTCTCTCTCTCTCTCTCCCTGTTTCTCTCTCTCTCTCTCTCTCTCTCTCTCTCTCTCTCTCTCTCTCTCCT
>PVJS01062725.1:0-10662 GCA_004027185.1 Glis glis | reverse complement strand
CAGCCTCAGTAATTTAGCAAGACCCTTGGTAACTTAGCAAGACTCTATTTCCAAATAAAAAATAAAATAGGGCTGGGGGTTTAGCTCGGAGGTAGAATACTCCTGGGTTCAATCCCAGTACCGCAAAAAAAAAAAAAAAAAAAAGACTGAGAGAGAGAATACCACGTATTACAGCTGAAGGCAATCTTTGCTCATTTCCCATAATAGAATGGTCAACACATCATTAAATGATGGGTTCTTTCCTAACATTCAGTTTGTGTGTGTGTGTGTGTGTGTGTGTGTGTGTTACTGGGGATTGAGCCCAGGGGCATTCTACCTCCGAGCTACACCCCCAGCCCTATTTTATTTTTATTTTGAAACAGAGTCTTGCTAAGTTGATGAGCATCTCACTACTTGCTGAGGCTGGTCTCTAACCTGGGATCCTCCTATCTCAGCCTCCCAAGCACTGGGATTACAGGCATGCACCACCACGCCCGGCTAAAATATGTCCTTATATTTTTCAAAGTAGAGAAAAATAGTATGTGCAGAAAATATGAAGAAATGTCAACATAAAGAGTCTTCAAATGGGCCGGGCGTGGTGGCACACGCTTGTAATCCCAGTACTTTGGGAGGCGGAGACCAGAGGATCCGGGTTCGCGGCCAGCCTCAGCTCTCTCTCTCTCTCTCTCTCTCTCTCTCTCCTTAGTGAGGCCCTCCGCAACTTCATGAGACCCGGTTTCAAAATAAAGTATAAAAAAATAGGGCCGGGGGTGTAGCGCAGAGGTAGAACGCCCCTGGGTTCAATCCCCGGTACCACAAAAAAAAAAAAAAAAAAAAAAAGAGTCTTCAAATTGTGGAGACTGAACAAGGAATTGGAAAACAAAACAAACTCTCAAAAAACTCCGGGGTTCCTGCTTAGAACTAAATGAGTTGCCCAAAGCCAGCTCCTGCGGAGGGAAACCCCGGTGGGCTGGGCTTTCAGGGAAGGCTTCAAGTGCCAGGCGGAGCCCACTCTGCCTGCGAGGACTGGCTGAGAGTCCGGCGCCCGCAACCCTGACGCCTCTGCCCACACAGGGGTTCCTAAATGGATGCCACCCCTCCCTTGTCAGATGGAGGGTGAGTCAAACCAAAACTGTCATCAAGACTTCTAGGCTGTTCTTTTTGCACCCAAGGCAAAATCCCCACCGTTTTAACTAGGATCAGAATGTATCACCCTAAAGCAGGTGTGGTGGCCCATACCTATGATCTCAGTACTTGGGAGGCTGAGACAGAAGGATTGCAGGTTTGAGGCCAGTCTCAGCCACTTAAAGAGACCCTCAGCAACATAGTGAGACCCTGCTTGTTTCTTTTTCTCCTTCTCCTTCTCCTCCTCCTCCTCCTCCTCCTCCTCCTCCTTCTTCTTCTTCTTCTTCTTCTTCCTCCTCCTCATCCTCCTCCTTCTTCTTCTTCCTCCTCCTCCTCCTCTTCCTCCTCCTCTTTCTCCTCCTCCTTCTTCTTCTTTCTTTGTGTGTGTGTGTGTGTGTGTGTGTGTGTGTGTGTGTGTGTTACTGGGGATGGAACCCAGGGGCCTTCTACTTCCAGGCTACACCCCCAGCCCTACTTTATTTGGGAACAGGGTCTCTTGCTAAGTTGCAGAGGGCCTCACAAAGTTGTTGAGGCTGGCCGCGAACCTGTGATCCTCCTGTCTCAGCCTCCCAAGTACTGGGATTACAACCGTGAGCCACCACGCCCAGCTTATGTAAATTTTATGTAAAAAAATGAAGGAAGAACCAACTTGCTATCTCTGGAAATCTTTCCAAAGTCATGGAACCTGTCCATCCTGCTTTGTGTAAAGGAATGAACAGAGATTAGAACGTATTTAGCACCACGAGGAAGCTGTGAACGTGTAAAGACCCAGTTACATTCTCAGCTGTGCTTGGTCTTGGGAGAGGTTAATTTCTCTTTACCTCCATTTCTTGCTATGCTGGGGATTGAACCCACGGCCTCGCTAGCATGTTCTTCCTCCGAGCTATACCTTCGTCCCTCGTTTCTTTCGTAAGATAGCAGGATTGGAATCACTGGCCATCAAGGTCTCTTGCAGATGCAGATGGTTTGTCTTGCAGGCAACAGACACTTACTTTACATCTTTACTGTTTTCTTCTAGTAGGACTCCTTTCACGTTTCATTATTCCTTAAGTCCAGAGGCCCGGGGATGCGGCGACCAGAGCCTGTAAGCCCCTGCGAGTCATGGTCACCCGTCACTCCTTACCCAGGTACTCATTCACTGAAATGTAGCAAGGATCTAACGTATGCCAAGACTCAAAAAGAAATACAACCCAGTCCTGGCTCCCCAAGAAGTGTGCAGGCTACTCCTCACCATGTAACTATTTTCATAAAAATGTAAAGATTACTCAGAGCAATTAAGGATTAGCCCAGGGATCTGAGAAAACAGCTGGACCCTGAAGATAGAGAAGCCAGGGTTGAGAATTCAGACGAAACCTGGAGCAAGGGCAGATAAGCCCGAGAGCCGCAGGTGCACTGTTATTACTGTGACCTTGCAGAGGAGGTAATATCAGACTTGATATTGGAGACATGAGCTCCCCTAAGAATCTTCTTAATGACAAAGAGAAAATGATTACCTTACCGTGGAGAAAACTGGATGACACATCCTTAGCCAGAGATCAAGGTTAAAATCACGCTGGGCGTGGTGACGCACACCTGTAATCCCAGTACATGGGAGGCTGAGACAGGAGGATCTCAGGTTCAAGGCCAGCCTCAGTAATTAAGCCAGGCTCTCAGCAACCTAGTGAGACCATGTTTCAAAATAAAAAATAAAATGGGGCTGGAGGGCTGGAGGTGTAGCTAGGGGAGAGAATGTCCCTGCATTCAATCCCCAGTACCACCCCCAAAAAAGGTTAAAATCACTTCGATAGGAGCAATTTTTTTTTTTTTTTTTGGTACTGGGGATTAAACCCAGGGGCATTCTACCTTTGAGCTATAACCTCAGCATTGATTGATTGATTGATTGTGGTGCTTGGGATTGAACCCAGGGGCTTCTACCTCTGAGCTACACCCCCAGACCTTTTTTATTTATTTATTTTTTGTGGTACTAGGGATTGAACCCAGAGACATTCTACCTCCAAGCTTACCCAGCCTGATTTTATTTCTTATTTTGAAACAGGATCTCTCTAGGTTGATGAGAGTCTCACTACTTGCTGAGGCTGGCCTCAATCCTGGGATCCTCCTGTCTCAGCCTCCTAAGTACTGGGATTACAGGCATGCACCACCACGCTCGGCTTATTTTTTATGTTGAAACAGGGTCTCACTAAGTTGTGGAGGGCCTCAGTAAGTTGCTGAGGCTGGCCTCAAATCTGTGATTCTTCTATCTCAGTCTCCCAAGAACTGGGATCACAGACATGCACCACCACACCCAGCTGAGAGAAACAAATGATGTCATACGCTGATACAATGCACTGAGAATTCTGTGGAATTTCTGCCATCTGAATTAAATCATAAGGAAACACCAGGAAAACCCAAACTGAGGATAGTCTACAAAATAAATGACCTGTACTCTTCAAAAATCTTAATGCTAGCCGGGCGTGGTGAGGCCTTCCGCAACTTCGTGGTGAGGCCCTCAGCTACTCAGTGAGGCCCTCTGCAACTTCGTGAGACCCAGTTTCAAAATAAAGAATAAAAAATAGGGCCGGGGGTGTAGCTTGGAGGTAGAACACCCCTGGGTTCAATCCCCAGTACTGCAAAAAAAAAAAAAAAAAGGTAGAGAGAGAGAGCGCTGAGGCTGGCTGCGAACCCGGATCCTCCGGTCTCCGCCTCCCAAAGTACTGGGATTACAAGCGTGTGTCACCACACCCGGCTTAAAAAAACAAAAATCTTAATGCTAAAAATTGCAGGTTTGGATTACTGTTTTGGCACTTTTGGTCCGTGGTCAGTGGCCCTGTTCCTCATGGGGGAGTGTATGGTAGAGGAAGCTGCTCACCTCAAGGCAGACAGCAGAGAGAGAAAGAAGAGGGCCAGGGGGCCGGGTGTGGTGGCACATGCTTGTAATCCCAGTACTTGGGAGACCAGAGGATCTGGGTTCGGCCAGCCTCAGCTACTTAGTGAGGCCTCCGCAACTTTGTGAGACCCGGTTTCAAAATAAAGTATAAAAAATAGGGCCAGGGGTGTAGCTTGGAGGTAGAACGCCCCTGGGTTCAATCCCCAGTACTGAAAAAAAAAAAAAAAGAAGAGGGCCAGGGTCCCAAGATCGTCAAAATCACTCCTCCAGTGAACCAAATTCCTTGCACTAGGCCCCATATCCTAGGGGTCCACCTCCTCCAGTAGCTCCGCGGGCTGGAGACAAGCCTTTAATACATGCGCCTTTGTGAGACATTCAAGATGGAAACTATAGCAGATGGGAAGACAGACATATTTTATTTAACAATTCGCTGGCTGGGTGTGCCCCTTTTAACTATTCGGGCATATGGGATGTGGGGCTTCCGCCCTGAGGCCACTGTTACAGGGGTTGTGCGCTCCCAGCCTGTGAAGGAGAGCACAGAACAGGTCTCCACTGGAAACAATCCAACTTCTCCCGGCCCATCTGGACACACTTGCACTATGGTTTTTTTTTTTTTTTGCGGTACCGGGGATTGAACCCAGGGGCATTCTACCTCCCTGCTACACCCACAGCCCTATTTTTTATTCTTTATTTTGAAACCAGGTCTCATTAAGTTGTGGAGGACCTCACTAAGTAGCTGAGGCTGAAGCTGGGCATGGTGGCCCATGCTTGTAATCCCAGTACTTGGGAGGCTGAGACAGGAGGATTGCAGGTTCAAGGACAGCCTCAGCAAGTAATGAGACTCTCATCAACCTAGTGAGACCCTGTTTCAAAATAAAACTAAAAATAGGGCTGGGGAAGTAGCTTGGAGGTAGAATGCCCCTGGGTTCAATCCCTAGTGCCACAAAAAAAAAAAAAAAAGAAAGTAGGTGAGGCTGGCCGCGAACCTGGGTCCTCCGGTGTCAGCCTCCCAAGTATTGGGATTACAAGTGTGCGCCACCATGCCCGGCCACTTGCACTATGTAGAACCCTTGTTTTCTTTTCACAACGAGTTGCCTTCACTTCCCACGGTGTGCCATGACTGGTCCTCCAAGGAGACGCTCTCTCCTGGTCTCTTTGCCTTTTCCAGTGTGTCCTCTTGGTCTCCCTTCCAAACTCTACAGTTAGGGTGACGCACACCCGACACGGGAGCACCCTCCACACTGTGGTCCCTGGCTCCATCCCGGGAGACGCAGTGCATCCTTCTGTCGGGCCTGACACTCAGCTCCACCTGCAGCATCCTCAAGCAGGAACCCCTTACCTCTGATGGCCTAACTTGTAGGGTCTCATGTTAAAAATCGGGGGCAAAAGCCGGGCATGTAATCCGGGTACTTGGGAGGCTGAGAACGGAGGATCCAGGTTCGCGGCCAGCCTCAGCTACTTAGTGAGGCCCTCCACAACTTAGTGAGACTGTTTCAAAATAAAGAATTAAAAAAAATAGGGCAGGGGGTGTAGCTCAGAGGTAGAATGCCCCTGGGTTCAATCCCCAGTACCACAAAAAAAAAAAAGAAAAAAAAAAAGAATGTGGGAAGCCAGGCATGGTGGTGCACACCTGTAATCTCAGTACTTGGGAGGCTAAAACAGGAGGATCACAGGTTCAAGGCCAGCATGCAGTAATTTTGCAAGACCGTGTCTCAGCATAAAAAATAAAATAGGAGGTGGGCATGGTGGCGCATGCATGTAATCCCAGTACTTGGGAGGCTGAGACAGGAGGATCCAGGTTCACGGCCAGCCTCAGCTACTTAGTGAGGCCCTCTGCAACTTCGTGAGACCCTGTTTCCAATTAAAGAATAAAGAATAGGGCTGGGGGTGGAGCTCAAAGGTAGAATGAGCCGGGCGTGTTGGTGCACGCTTGTAATCCCAGTACTTTGGGAGGCGGAGACCGGAGGATCCGGGTTCGCGGCCAGCCTCAGCTCTCTCTGTCTCTCTCTCTCCCTCTCTGTCTCTCTCTCTCTCTACTTAGTGAGGCCCTCCACAACCTCGTGAGACCCGGTTTCAAAATAAAGCATAAAAAATAGGGCCGGGGGTGTAGCGCGGAGGTAGAACGCCTCTGCGTTCAATCCCCGGTACCAAAAAAAAAAAAAAAAAATCGGGGGCAGAAGATGAGATTGGGGGAGGGGGTTGCACAAGACAGAAAATCCCTTTATTTCACTTTTTTTTTGTTTTTTTGCAGAACTGGGGATAGAACCCAGGGGAATTCTACCTCCGAGCTACAACCCGGCCCTATTTTTTTTATTCTTTATTTTGAAACAGGGTCTTACTAAGTTGTGGAGGGCCTCACTAAGTATCTGAGGCTGGTAGTGAACCTGTGATCCTCCTGTCTCAGCCTCCCAAGTACTGAGATTACAGGCATGTCCCACCGTGCCAGGCTTCATCTACACATATTAAAACCTTTTGGAATAAAATGTATCTCTTTTTGACAAAAGGTATTTTAAAGAAATCTATGCTGCTTAATTTGTTTTTTTTATGTTAGCATAATTTTTTTTGCCTTTTATAAAAGATATGAGTCATTCACTTAAGATTTATTAAGCCAGAAAGGGTTAATGAAGACAGCTGGAGGTGGGTAATGACCTCATCTACCACACAGTCCCCTCTGGACCACCCCTAGGCATGGGGAGGAGCTGGGAAATTCTGTCACGTAGTAGCTATCTGTGTGTGAATCCAAACCTTCCAAGAGATCCCTGTGAGACCTGCATCCAAAATGGCCCAATGAGTAAGTGGCCTGCAGCAGGTAATAGTGCGAGCCAAGGGAGTCTGGCTGCCAAAGGAGATAAGAATATGGAATGTTGGAGGTGTAGCTCCGAGGTGGAGCATGCAATTAATATTCCAGAGGCCCTGGGTTCCCTTCCTAGCAAGAGAGAGTAAGAATGAATAAAGAATGTCCAACTAGGGCAGAGGAAAACAAATCTCTGGGTCAATTTTAGAGGCTTTGGTAATTGATTAAAGCTGAGCTTTATATTATACTCCTAGAAAGTTCCAGTTAGGTGGGTGCTTTGGAAGCTTTGGAAGGTTTCAAAAAGGAATACACGGGAGGGAAAAAAGAAAGTTGTTTTTTCTTTTGTGCTACTGGGGATTGAGCCGGGGGCATTTTACCTCTGAGCTACATCCCCAGCCCTATTTTATTTTTTACTTTGAAACAGTCTCTCACTAAGTTGCTGAGGCTGGTTTCGAACCTGTGATCCTCCTGTCTCAGCCTCCCAAGTACCGGGATTATAGATGTGTGCCACCACACCTGGCTCAAGAAAGTTTAAAAGAGGGTTAAGGTCAAAATTACAGGTTTAAAAGAGGATTGAGGTCAATGTTACAAAATACAGGATAGACCTAAACAGAAACACCTGACTTTGACAAGCCAAAAATACAGTAAGATTCAATTATTTGGAGAGCTGATTCAATCAGTAACATCTAATAGGTTTTAAAAATTAGTGTTTGCCAGGCGTGGTGGCGCATGCTTGTAATCCTAGTACTTTGGGAGGCAGAGAACGGAGGATCCGGGTTCGCGGCCAGCCTCAGCTCTCTCTCTCTCTCTGTCTCTGTCTCTCTCTCTGTCTCTGTCTCTCTGTCTACTTAGTGAGGCCCTCTGCAACTTCATGAGACCCGGTTTCAAAATAAAGTATAAAAAATAGGGCCGGGGGTGTAGCACGGAGGTAGAATGCCCCTGGGTTCAATCCCCGGTACCGCAAAAAAAAAAAAAAAATTTAGTGTTTATAGCTGGGTGTGGTGGCACACACTTGTAATCCCAGTACTTGGGAGGCTGAAATAGGAAGATCGCAGGTTTGAGGACAGCCTCAGCAAGTAGTGAGACTTTTCTAACGAGACCCTGTTTCAAAATAAAAATAAAAATAATGCCGGGTGCGGTGGCACACGCTTGTAATCCCAGTACTTGAGAGGCTGAGACAGGAGGATCTCAGGTTCGAGGACAGCCTCAGGAAGTAGTGACACTCTCATCAACCTAGTGAGACCCTGTTTCAAAATAAAAATAAAAATAAAAATAGGGCTAGGAGTGTAGCTTGGAGGTAGAATGCCCTCCTGGGTTCAATCCCCAGTAGCAAAAAATAAATAAATAAAAAATTAAAAGGAGCCGGGCGTGGTGGTGCACGCTTGTAATCCCAGTACTTGGGAGGCTGAGACTGGAGGATCCGGGTTCACGGCCAGCCTCAGCTACTTAGTGAGGCCCTCTGCAACTTAGTGAGACCCTGTTTCAAAAATAAAGAATAAAAAATAGGGCTGGATGTACAATGCCCTGGGTTCCATCCCCAGTACCGCAAAAAAAAAAAAAAAAAAATTAAAAGGAGCCAATTTCTCTTTTATAATATCTATGTCAAATGATCTGTACGAAGAGGTGTCAATTGGTGTCTGGGCTTACCCTCCCAAAGCCTTCCGTGCCTGAATGGGAGTGTCTGCTAGCTTGTTCATAGGTACACAAGATCCCTTGGTAGGTGCATAGAGAGAAGGCCAATAGCTCTTCGGGGCATGCCAAAACCTTCCAGGTGTGTGCCAGCTCGGAATGCTTTGACACTTTATTTTGGCAAATTGGAACCTGTCTATGTCCATAATAAACACTATGACTTATTATTTCTCAACCACATAAAGGGAGATGAAATGAACTCCCAAATTCAGTCAAAACTCCAGTGCGCAGGACCAGATGTACAGGATTACATTTTGTTCAGAAACAAAAGATCCATTCTATCAGAGAGCGATTTAATTTGGCTGTGTCGGTGTGGCATGCACAGAAAAAAATGCTCAAGGACAGCCAGTCACCTGTATAATCTGTCCCCCACCCCACCCAAGAGATGGCTTCTCGCCATGTTGCCCATGCTGGCCCTGAACTCCAGGCTCAGGCGATTGTCTTGCCTCAACCTCCCGAGCAGCAGGAGCGATAGAGAATTCCATGGCGGTGGAGTGTGCCGGGCTACGATGCGCTCGAGGGAGTGAGTACTCCACTAATACCAGGGTCTACCACGTGGATCATTACGGCTGTGATGCCCCGTGAAGACTCTGGAATGTGGGCCAGGTTTCACATTTTTAAATATGTGGAATCCTTTCAGTTACTCGATCAGATCCACTCAGCATCAGGTCCTTAGGATCTATAAAGGAATTCATCGAAGGAAACAGAATGACCACAAAAGCAAGCTATTTAAGGCGTTCACTTAATGACAGCATCAGTTCATCATAAGGCTTCACAAACAGATTATTAATTCAAAACATCAAAGATTTTCTTTTTCTGTTCTGGGAATGTTAAGAATGTCAGGAAGGACTAGCAAGCTACAGCTGGACTCAATAAAAATTGTAGTATTTTATGCATTTTTCCTCTCAAAGGGTTCTTTTTTTTGTGGTACTGGGGATCGAACCCAGGGACATTCTACCTCCGCACTACACCCCCAGCCCTATTTTTTATTCTTTATTTTGAAACAGGGTCTCACTAAATTGCAGAGGGCCTCACTAAGTAGCTGAGGCTGGCCAGGAACCTGCGATCCTCCTGTCTTAGCCTCCCAAGTACCCGGATTACAAGCGTGCGCCACCACGCCCAGATCAAGGTTCAAGTTTTAAATTATGTACTTTTTAGGCTCAGGTAGCCGAAAGATATTTGTATTTGGAGGTTAAACAAATTTGCTTTAGGAAAACAAAAAGAAGAACCTGCTAGGAAACTAATTGTTTTCTTCTTAACACGCCAGTTTTCAAAAATGTTAGAAACACAGAGAATACTACAACAGGGTGTCAAGGGACTCTTTCTGCTGCCCCAACCTGAATGAATAGGTCCCTGGGAGCTTACTTTTCACTAGAATTGATATCCCGTTAGGGATGAGACCGCAGCACAGTGATGTGCTTAGCTCCTCGCTGGCGGGAATCTCACTGGCCATAAACATTTCAGAAATACGCAGCTAAACCAGCCCTGGCCGGGAGCCAAGAGGACACAGTAATCTACTTGGACAGCTGAGAGGGCGAAGTTGGGTTGGAGATAAGTAATGGCTGAATGTTCACTGTTCACCACCTGCTGGCAAGCCCAGGCCCGGGGCTGAGGGCACAGGTGTGAGGGTCGTGTCTGCCTCAAGCTTAAAGACACTGCGATCCAACCTCTCATACCAGAACTCCACTCGCCCCTGAGGATTAACATTTGCCAAAGTGAATACCTTCCCTAGATTCATGCGTGCAAGCTGAAATAAAATCCTCAGTGTCTTTTATTTTTATTTATTTATTTAGTTAGTTAGTTAGTTAGTTAGTTGTTGGCGGTACCAGGGATTGAACCCACGGTCATTCCACCTCTGGGCTAAACCACCAGCCCTATTTTTTTATTCTTTATTTTGAAACAGGGTCTCACTAAGTTGCGGAGGCCTTACTAAGTAGCTGAGGCTGGCCGCGAACCCGGATCCTCCGGTTTCAGCCTCCCAAGTAACTGGGATTAAAAGCGTGCGCCACCACACCCAGCTCTATTTATTTATTTATTTTATTCTTTGTTTTGAAACAGGGTCTCACTAAGTTGCAGAGGACCTCACTAAGTAGCTGAGGCTGCCTGCGAACCTGTGATCCTCCTGTCTCAGCCTCCCAAGTACTGGGATTACAAGCATGAGCCACCACGCCAGGCTATCAGTGTCTTTTTTTTTTTTTTTTTTTTTTTT
>PVJS01062724.1:0-10662 GCA_004027185.1 Glis glis | reverse complement strand
ATAGATAAATGATATTAATCTTTAGCATAAGTATAGTTATAGTCTACATAGGAAAGATATAAATAAAAATAGTTTAATAGTAAATATAGTTAACCATAATGACATTTATTAGTTAGCATAATTTATGTAGCCACATAATATAAAAAATAGTTAAGACTTATATAAAAAATATATAAAAGGCAGTAGTCAAAAGCCCTTAAGTAAGGTTATGTTCGTCACCTGATAATTGCAGCGTGATATTTCTGAGAACAATGCAAATGATTACATTGTGGGAAGAAACGCAAGTTTGCATGGGACCTGAGTAATTGGTGGGGAACATGTTGTGACCATCTGGACAATGGGTTGTTAATAACTGTGGGTAAATGACTGCACTGTAAAGAGTCCTATGATGTACTAAGTAAAAAATATTTTTCATGATGTACTAAGCAAAACATTGTTAGTGTTAAGACTTCCTGATGTAAAAAAGGTATAAAAATAAAGTCTGATGCTTGCTGGGCAGAGACAGTGCCTGCAGCTTCACTGAACTGTTGGGCCTCCTGTCTCTCATTCCCTCGCTGACCCTACACCTCCTTCAGGGAATTCCCCCAGACCCGCCGAGGCTGGACCCCGGCAGGGAACTTTCCAAAATGGGAAGTAGTTGGGCTTTACCTGGTTACTGCCTCCTATTTCCTGACTGACTGCTAGAGTCCTGTCTTTTAGTGACTAAGATCTAGGAGATAGGACCTCATGGCCATGCAAGAGGTGGGGGTGGGGGTGGGAGTGGGGGTGAGGGAGGGATTCTGAACCAACTGGAACCAAGTGTTAATGTGAGGGAAATGGTCCAAATGTTCTGGGCTGCCTGTGATTTGATCCCAAATGCGTCAGGTGACGCCTAGATCTAATGAGCCTTTTGATGGCCAATCTTCCCCAAAGGTTAGCCATTTTACCTCGCACAGAATGCACAACCTTCCTGGGGTTAGTTTGGATCCATAATCACCTGTATAAACCTTTCCAAAATTCCTGATCATGAGGCCTAGGGGAGTGGCCTTACCCTGTTTCACTCCCATTCCTGCCTAGAGAGTCTGGACTAGTGCTGGGATGCCTAAAACAGATAACAGACAGCACTTGCTTCATCCATGTCCAGCTGTCCTCCTTGCAGAAGTATTTCAGCCATCTCTTGGCAATAGGCAGAATGGTATCAACCCCCAATCTGGTCAGACCAAGGACTTTTTAGGTCCTTACTGGACTGCCATTTAGCCATCACAGGATGGCCCTGGATCGAGGCAGCGGACTCAACATTTGCTTTGGCCCTGTGAGGCATGTGTCTCAGTCACACACTTGCACTCACCATTCACACACACCCAACTCGAATCCTGAACTGAATTCCAGTTTTGTGTCTCTTGAACACTACTTGGGGAATTCCTAAGGAGGCCATCAGCCCCCTGTTTTGCTATTCTGGTAGTGGGACCTGACTGAGCCCCGGGGTGGCCTACCGTGATTCAGAGGTCATCGCTGGACAATGACCTGTTTCGTCTCCGGCCTATGACCTCAGCAGTTGTTAGCCCTGGAGTTGACCACCTCTGGGAGAGGCCTCCCACACAGTGGCAAAGAGGCCTTCAGCATGCTCAGTGGGTCATCTGTGATGGGGAGGGTCAACTTTCAACACACAGACAGGAGGAGGCAAAGCACCCTGGGTCCCGTCTCTGAGACATTCTGAGACATTCCCATCTCTGAGACATTCTGGCTAGCTCGCCAAAATGTTGCAAGAGTCTTGATCTGCGGAGAACAAGAGACAGAGGCTGGAGTAGGATAAAGCAGGTCTCTTTATTTACCAGTGAGGCTCAGTGAGCAAAGCTCTAGATCTTAGCCCCAAATGACATCATCATATAGATTATATGGCCACAATTGGGATAGAATAGAAGAGATAAAAATTTTTAGGTAGAAAGGAGACAAATTGGGAAGGAAAGGAAAACAAAAAAATCTTCATAATCTTTAGTTTCATTTTAACAGAGCTTGTTTGTTCTTAGGCAAAAGCAAGGCCCATGCTTTTAAATCATTATGGGCTAGCTCCATATCTGAAATTCCTGAGGCGATTAGACCCCAAAGAAGAGTCTGCACCTTTATCAGAGCCTCGATTCCCTGGGAAAAAAGGTCCCAGAAGATTGCCCTGCATCCCACCTTCCCCAGCTCTGTGTCTCCGGTTCGTGGGATTTCTATCTCAAGGAATTTACACCTTTTGCAGCCTAAAGCTTCAGAGAAAGGAAACCACCATCCCATGGTACCCCACTTCCCGACATGTGCCCCTGGCCACCCCCTCTTGAGTGGGCCCTATAAAAAAAGGATAGATTAGATCGGAGAACTTCTTTGTCTTTCTCTGGAGCTGCTCTCATATCTCCCTCTCTGTGCCCCTCTGAGCCCTTTTCAGCGGCTCTCACAAACCCTTGAGATGGCCCATGTATCCCCTAAACGTGTATCTTTACTTTTCTTTAATTAAACCTTTGCCTGTTCTCTGACTGGCATGTGTTGAAATTCTTTTCACCACAGAAGCCAAGAGCCCACAGGAATTATCATGTCCTCCCATGACACAATAAGATAGGTTTTGATTGGATCAATAACAGGCAGGATACCAATACGGAGGCTCAGATCCGGTTTCATTTCCATTTCCTGAGCTAGATTTCCTGTGTTAGTCTCCACGTGGCCAAGACTGGGTGGCGCCATCTTGGGTTCTATGTGGTTGAGACTAGGTGGCACCATCTTGCTGGACTTAGCTGCCTCATCTGTGGTCTTAACTGCCAGGAGAGGCTCTGCTTTGTTTGCCTCAGAGGGGGGCCTGCAAAGGAAGCTTTATTCTTCTATCTTGTACTTATGCTTTTAGCCAAGAGTCATCTTCAAGGACATAGCCGGGCTCCTGCTTCAGTCAGATTCCAGGATGAGTCACTTAACTTTCAAGTAAGATTTTTTTTGTAGTACTGGGGATTGAACCCAGAGGTGTTCTACCTTTGAGCTACACCCCAGCCCTATATTTATTGTTTATTTTGAAACAGGATCTCATTAATTTGCAGAGATCTTACCACCAAGTTGCTAAGGCTGGCCGCAAACCTGCGATCTTTCTGTTCAACCTCCCAAGTACTGGGATTACAAGTGTGCACCACCACACCCAGCTTCAAGTAAGATTTTTAGCTTGGGTTTTTCTTCCTATGTTTTCTTTACAACCCATTAGCACGCCAGCACCAAGCTAACAGAGCTTAAAGCAAACCCGAATAAGCCAACAAACAACACTGGGATCTTACTGAAATTTCCCTGAGAGCAAAACACTAAGGAAAATTTAGAGTTTCCAAAACACAGTGTTATGCTTGTTTTGGGAACAATGTTCTCATGTGAGAAGTAAAGGGCTTTAATCTCATCCTTGTAACCCTGGCTTCTCTCCTAGCTTTTTCTTTGAGTTTCTCCTATAATGTGCACAATTCCAAACTTGAGGCACATAGTTCCTCTGGATCCAAGACTGGTAAATGATGGGGACTGGGCTCGCATTGATTACTAATAGTTATCAATTGCTAATAGTGAGAACAAGCTCTCATACTCAGGCAGAACAATAAAATCCTTTTCTCTGTCTCTAAATTGTCAGCCAAGGTTGACCTTGGTCAGCTAAAAGTTGACTGTTAGCCCAGCTAGACACTGAATGGTACTAGCACAGACACATGCAATTAGAAAAGAATTATAGACTTTCACAACAGCTAAGACTAACAAGCTTCATGAAGCCCCCTGACCTCGTTAACCAGGCAATACCTGTTAATCAGCGATATCTGACCTATCTGTCTCTGTGAGGATGAACAAATGGGGCTAGCAGAAAAGGTTTAATTGGCAGATCTGCCCCTGCTTTTGGTGGAAAAAGAAGACTATTGGTTAAGTGAGATAAGAAACAAAAGATAATAATTCTTATAAAAATTGTGTATGTTCAAAGGCATCAGTGCCTTATTTTCAAGGCACTCCACTGCATCTCCTCTGGCGTAGTGCTTTGCTTACTCTGTCCCCCGTTTCTCTCTGTAATAAAAAACTTTGTTCAAGCTTGCAACAGTAGTTCTGGCTAACTTTTTCTAAACTAGCTAAGAACAAGAACCCGCGGCATCGCTCCAAACGGTAACAGTAAACAGACCTGAAACCATTATGAGAAACACTGGAAGAAGAACCGGTGGTTCCCTGCTGGGGTCTCTGTGTCCTGAGTCCATGCTTCAGGCCCCAACCTCACAAGCTATAGAAGCTGGCCCAGACCAGGTGGAAAGCTCTGCAGAAAGATTAGTAAATAGCTGGGCGTGATGGTACAAGCCTGTAATCCCAGTACTTGGGAGGCTAAGACAGGAAGATCATAGGTTTGAGGCCAGTCTCAGCAACTTAATGAGACCCTCTTTCAAAGCAAATATAAAATAAAACAAAAGGGGCTGGGGGTGAAGCTCAGAGGTAGAATGCTCCTGGGTTCAATTCCTAGTACAGGAAAACGAAAGAGAGAGAGAGAGAGAGAAAGAAGAAAGAGAAAGAAAGAAAGAAAGAAAGAAAGAAAGAAAGAAAGAAAGAAAGAAAAGTACTGATTCCTGCTGGATACAGAGCCCTTCACTTGGCACTATGAGGAAACACAAAAGGAATAAGCTCATGGTTCTTACAGTCTGGAGACAGATATAAATTATACCAGGGCCACCAGGAACCCTTGAGGACTGAGTCTAACAGGGGAGCAGTTCCAACTCACTTGCTCAGGTAATTTCCAGTGTTCACAACTGGTCTCAGTGAACTTGCCCCAGGTCCCAGGGCAATGTCAGAGAAAATGCAAAGTGGCCACCTCGCTCATTGCCCCAGGATGGGCTAGTCGAGTGGGTTTTCTGTACATACCACACACATACTCGCCCTCTCCTCAGCTGTTTGTCCCAAGCGCATTCTGCATGTCCTCTCAGCCTCCACCTTGCATCCCACATCTTCACCTGACTCCTGTCCTGAGAGGTTTTTGATGGCACGACCTGGGCTTACTCTCAAATACATTAGTAAATAGTCTCTGTTAGAGTGGAAAAACTACTTCCCACGTATTCTCCCATTTCAACAACAAAACATCTCACTCTCCTTGCTAAATCTTTTATATTTGAGACAGGGTCTTGCTATGTTGCCCAGGTTGGTCTCAAACTCCTGGGCTCAAGTGATCCTCCTGCCTCAGCCTCCCAAGTAGCTGGGACTATAGATGTGCACCACCATACCCAGGGTCTTACTGAGTCTTGTGTTTCGACTCTTCTCCTGAACACAGGTCTTTAAGACTGCTAACTTCAATCTCTACTCATATATCCTTTTAAGAAATACTCTAGTGTGTTTTCCAAATGGATAAACATTTCTTTTTTCGGTACCGGGGATTGAACGCAGGGGCGTTCTACCTCCGCACTACGCCCCTGGCCCTATTTTTTATACTTTATTTTTGAAACCGGGTCTCACAAAGTTGCGGAGGGCCTCACTAAGGAGAGAGAGAGAGAGACAGAGAGACAGAGAGACAGGGAGAGAGAGAGACAGGGAGAGAGAGCACTGAGGCTGGCCGCGAACCCGGATCCTCCCGGTCTCCACCTCCCAAAGTACTGGGATTACAAGCGTGCGCCACCACGCCCGGCTGGATAAACATTTCTTTAACGGACTCTGCTTTTAATGGATCCTCCTTTTGATTTTTTAGTATTTAAGAATAACATTCCATAGAAAGACCTTCCCCAACTATCTTATTTGGACTAGGTCTTACCCTTCTGTTCCCTCTGGTCCATTTTAATCTACACACAGTCCCATCATCTTTTAAAATCTGGTTTTATTTCTGTGTTTGTTTACTTTTTGATCTGTACATTGGACCATAAGCTATTAAGGCAAAAATCACATCTTTTGTTTTCCACTGTATGCTCAGCACCTAACAACACCCGCCATCAGAGAATCTTGTTAAAATATCCATTAAAGCCGGGCGTGGTGGCGCACGCTTGTAATCCCAGTACTTGGGAGGCGGAGACCAGAGGATCCGGGTTCACGGCCAGCCTCAGCTACTTAGTGAGGCCCTCTGCAACTTCGTGAGACCTGGTTTCAAAATAAAGGATAAAAAAATAGGGCCGGGGGTGTAGCTCGGAGGTAGAATGCCCCTGGGTTCAACCCCCGGTACCACACAAAAAAAATATATCCATTAAATGAATAAGCAGTATATTCACAACTAGTGCAATGCCATGGTTTCCTTGGCTAATTAAAAGTGAAATGCATGGTGCAGCAGGGTGGAAAACGGCCATGCCAGATGTGTGAGAATGGAGATTTGGAAAGTGGACCAGAGTGGGAAGGAGATAGCAAGACCGATGAGCCAAATAAGGGTGCCCTTCACGATGGAGGTAGAGGCCCACAGCTGGCCTGAGGAGCTGGAGAAGCTGAAGGAGGATGCAGGGGAGGTGGAGCCATTCAGGCCTGGCCACTGCCTCATGCTAAGAAGGCCAACTAGCAGGTAAACAACAACGTGTGTGAACTGCAGTGTGAGCTACAAATGGCTGCTGCTCCCTTCCACCCTCCCTGGACCACTCTAACCTAACCACAACACACAGGGCAGGGAATCCTGGAAAATGTTATCAATCAGCCAAGCTGACACATGACTAAGCCACTATAGTAGGCATTCAGTATTTATTGAATGAATGCATACGTGAGTGAATGAATGACTGAGCCAGGAGCAAGGGGCACTTGGCCATCTGGTCCCACCAGAACAGAAGCTCTGTAAAGGATGGGATTTTTGCCTCTTTCAGTTATTGGTGTATCCCCAACACCAAGAACGAGGCCCAGCACAAGTAGGTGCTTACTAAGATCTTCATGGAATGAATATTGAATGATCTGGTCCAAAGTCAAAGAGACCTGTGTGGGATCATTAGAAGACACAACCAAATGAAACTTTTCTTTTGTACGGGGCTTGGGAAATGCAGTGAGGAGCCATGTTATGGATTTAGCATAAAGGGGCATAAAATGGAACAAAGAAAAAAACCAAATTTCCTTCTCTCACAGCTTCCTCAAAATATAAACTGTTGCAATAAGAGCAGAACAAATATAAATAATAAGCCAATTGCAGAGAAGCTTGGCCACTGAGAGCCAAAACTTCTGGTCAAGGGGAAAAGAGGAGAGAGGAAAAGCTACCAAGAAACAGCCATGACCTTCCTCCAGCTCCATGTGTGGAGCTACAAAGCAGAGTGAGTCCTTGAGGGGACTCGACCCATAATGACACCTGGATAAGCCATGGATGCCCCAGGACCTGAAGACCATTAGATTAAACATAGCTCAGGGCTGTAGCCTGAGGTCATTAGAAGGCCAGATTCCTAGGCCCGAGTCTCTGGAGGTCTCCGGGCTTAGCTACCTCAACTTGTCCATGTCTCTGTAGGAAGGTCCTGCAAGAACACTGATGTAATTGCAGTGTTTCTTTAACTTTTTTGTTTACCTACCCCTCCATAATTTTAAGAATACCCACTGGAATTTCTCTACACATAGTGGTTGGTTCTAGTAAATTTGGTACACTATAACTCAATAGAACACAAATCCAGGGGAGGGTGGTGGATGTTTAGAAAGCAGATGTTGATCAAAGGGTAGAAAGTTGCACTTAGACAGGAGAAATAAGATTTAGTGATCTGGCACAGAAAAGTGACCATAAAAATAACAATGTACTTTTTCTTTCTACTAGGGGTCGAACCCAAGGACATTTTACCTCCAAGCTATACTCCCAGCCTTATTTTATTTTTTATTTTGAAACAGGGTCTCATTAAGTTGTTGAGGAGCCTTGCTAAGTTGCTGAGGCTGGCTCTGAACGTATGATCATCCTGTCTCAGCTTCCCAAGTACTGGGATTACAGACGTGCACCACCATGCCTGGAAACAATGCACTTTATATTTCAAAACTGCTAAAAGAGTAGATTATAAATGATTTTTACCACCAAAATATGATAATTTCCTGAGGTGAAGGATTTGTTAATTAGTCTGATGTAATCAGCCTATATTATAAATGCATATCAAAATATTGCCCATAAATACATACCCATATGTACCCCATAAATATATACAATTATTTGTTAATTAAAAATAAAATTCCAAGCAGGGCATGGTGGCACACGCCTGTAATCCCAGTATATGGAAGGCTGAGACAGGAGGATCACAGGTTTAAGGACAGCCTCAGCAACTTAGCAATTTCCTGCTTCAAAACTAAAAATAAAAGGGACTGGGGGTGTAGCATGGAGATAGAATGACCCTGTGTTTGAGTCCCCCTACCACACACACACACACACACACACACACACACACACACTACAACAAAATAAAAATAAATAAATAAAATTCTGCTGGGCGTGGTGGTGCATGCCTGTAATTTCAGTACTTGGGAGGCTGAGAAAGGAGGATTCTAGGTTTGAGGACAGCTTCAGCAATGTAGTGAGACTCTCAGCAACCTAGAGAGACTCTGTTTCAAAACTAAAAATAAAAAGGGCTGGGGTGTAGCTCAGAGGTAGAACACCCACCCCTAGGTTATATCCCCAGTACCACAATAAATAAATAATAAATTCTAAAAAAGTAAAATTTTAAAAATTCCAGTATATTTCTGCATTCTTAACCATGGTGGAGGTCGTGGGAAGAGCTTCCCTTTCAAGATGTGATTTGTTTTTGGCATATACATTTTTAAGAAGCACAAAATAAAGACCAAAGTGAAAGGACACAATCCAACAAAACTTAACTTTTTTCCTTAATTATTTTCCCACCTTATGAGTGGCCTTTTTTTCTTTTTTTACCTCTGCTCATAACTAGGGCAGGAGGAAACTTATAAAATAAATTTTAACTCTTCAAGCCCTAGAATGATCTTATCTTCCATATCCACTGTCATAGTTAATTTTATGTGTCAACTTGACTGGACTAAGGGATTCCCCAGATAGCTGGTAAAACATTTTTACTGGGTATATCTGTGACAATGTTTCTGGAAGGGGTTAACAATTGAATCAGTAGAGTAAATAGAGCAGACCCTCCTCAAGGCAGGCACCATCCAACAGATTGAGGACCCAATTGAACAAAAGGGCAGAGGAAGGGCAACTTCTCTCTCTTCCTGTGCTGAGACATTGATCTCCTCCCCTTGGACAGCCTGCCTCTCAGGCCTTCAGACTTGGGCCAAATCGTAGAACTGGCTCTCCTGGTCCTACAGCTCTGTGCCCCAAGGGGTTGCAGCATCAGCACCGGATGCAGACTCACTTCTGTTCTCCATTCTCATTCCTGGATCAGTAATTGGCAGTTCAGCCTTAGGCACAGGTGGATCCAAGTTTCCTCTACTTTGCTTCATTCTCAAAAATGCTCTACCTGACACACGAGGCTAAGGTGGTTCTTGGGAACTATGGGTTGACATAGTCCTTAGTGCTAGTGACCTATGAACAAAAAGAATATCTTCTGAAAGACTCAGCAGACATCCCCGGGAGGATTGACGGGCCTGGATGGAGGGTTGTCCCTATAGGAATAATCCAAGTGTCCAGTCCTGGGACATCTGCCTGTCCCTTGCTGTGGGGGTGGGGAAGGGAGTTGGTCCCCCCGAACTACATGGACTGAGCATATTGTTACAAAATGAAGAAAGAGAGGGTTCACATAGGAAAGGATGTAGAGTCAAGAGGCACAACCTGGTCTTCTGCTGATTCTCCTCTTTTCCCAGCTTCTTATTTCCCAAGTTCAGAGGGTGTAGCCCTGTTCAGTGTGGGGACAGCTCTCTGCGCTCTCCTTATTGGTATCCAGGCAACAGAGGGAAATGAGTACTGAGGCAGCCTTGGGGAGGGGCACAGGGGGAGACAGAGGGAGTGGGGGAGCAACAGCCTGAGAGGCAGGGGAGGGACAGCGGATTCTTCCCTTGAGTAAGGGAAGAATCCCAGTGCCACTGTGCACAGGAGTCTGTGTCTGCTGCATGACAGGTCACCTCTTTATCCCACAAAATAGCCAGTCCAGAATCACCCGGCACGTCCCCCTGCCCTCTCCACACTGGCTCAGGCTCTCATGAACTCCAGGGCTGGTTCTGACCTGACCACTAGAGGCTTATCACAAGAGGCTGCTTTTCTCCTGGAGCCCAAGGACTTCAGCTCTCAGCTGACCAGCAGTCACCCCACCAAATGCATGCACGCACACACATGCATGTACACACACACACACACACACACACACACACACACACACAGAGTCATCTATGCTACAATCTGGTAGAAGAATCAACCAGACCACTTGCATCGTGCAAATAAACCCCTCCATGGAATCAGGGAATGTTCCCTTTCTAAACCGGTTACTTTGTGCTGCAGGGACAGGCCTTCCTCTTCACCAAGCAGCCAGTAGATTGAGTGCTGGGCAGGCTCCTGGGGGCAGACCACGAAAACAGCACACACAAGAAATTCTTCTTGTGTCAAAGCAAACTACCAGAGCGAGATGCCCCGGACTCTGACTGTAACTCTTCTGCCTGTGGTGGGTTACTGCAGTTCATCAGGAAACTTGTTTGGAATTTGTAAAACCTCCACATCCCCCCTTGGGGAGGCTGTGCCTCTTGGCTTCCCCTCAGCTCCTTCTTTGTGACCATAAGATAGCTTTGATACTCACACTCTGGGTTGCACAACTCTTATTATTCCCACCAGAGTAACCTAGTGCAGGAAAGAGAAGCTGTGTGTGGCAT
>PVJS01062723.1:0-10662 GCA_004027185.1 Glis glis | reverse complement strand
AGCCCTGCTGCTGCCAGTCCAGCTGTTGCAAGCCCTGCTGTTCCTCAGGCTGTGGGTCATCCTGCTGCCAGTCCAGCTGCTGCAAGCCATGCTGCTGCCAGTCCAGCTGCTGCAAGCCCTGCTGCGGCCAGTCCAGCTGTTGCAAGCCCTGCTGCTGCCAGTCCAGCTGTTGCAAGCCCTGCTGCTCCTCAGGCTGTGGGTCATCCTGCTGCCAATCCAGCTGCTGTGTCCCCGTGTGCTGCCAGTGTAAGATCTGAAGCTGTGAACTCAGGCTTCTGGGTTCTCCACATCTGGTAAAAGCGTTTCTTGCCCCTGAAGCAGCTCCTTCCCGCTGCCCCCACGGTGGGCCACAGGAAGATGACTGCAGCCTCAGGAGAAGCATGTCTCCTCGGTGCTGGAGATGCCCGAGGAGAAGCAGGTGCCTGGCCGGTGGCGCAGTTGACCTGCATCTGCCTCTTCCCAGGCTGCTGAGCCGCAGCGTCTGGCCCCTCAGCCAGGCCGTGTTTCCCAGCGACCCATGGGGACTCAGGTCCTCCAGGCCACTTCCTATTCCCCTGTGACCCATTTCTGCAAGATGTTTCCTTCCTTCCTGTTGCCTCCAACTTCACTGCATTTTAAAAACAAAATAACAAAAGAATTTCCTCTTAATAAAGTCCTCGATTCTGTCAGCCCGCTGTGTGCTCGGTGCAATGCTTTCTTTCCCGTGATGTGACTAGTCGGGAGCCTCTCCCTGTCTGTGTTTTGGGACCTGGGGTGGAAACCATTCACAAGAACAGTCCCCGGTCCTCCAGGGGCCCCCAGGTGGCCTCCCTCCGTCGGGCTCAGAGGGGAGTCGGGCTCTGCTGCCTGCCAGGAAGGGCGCTGAGGGACAGGCAGGGACCGAGAACTGACCACCCAGGGAGTTCGTGTGCTAATAGGTGAGCAAGAGACACCAGCTCCCCTCTTGCCATTCTCCTCTCAGGTCCCAGGACAGAAACGCTGGCCCTTGCAAGGACGGGGCCCTCGGAGGATCCAGGGTAGGCCAGGGTCAGGGGATGGGAGAAGAGAAACACCAGGCCTTCCCCTGCCTACTGGCCACAAGTCCCCCATTGATGCAAACACAGAAATCAGGGTTTTAGAATGAAAAGCAGAGTCGGTTGTGGTGGTGCACATCTGTAATCCCAGTACTTGGGAGGCTGAGACAGGAGGATTGCAGGTTGGAGGCCAGCCTCAGCAACTTAGTGAGACCCTGTTTCAAAATTTTTTAAAAAAAAGGGGGCTGGGGGTGTAGCTCAGAGGTAGAATGTTCCTGGGTTCAATCCTTAGTAACACACACACACACACACACACACACACACACACACACACACACACACGGAATGATAACAGAAGAGGATTCTAACCACTTGAAGTCAGTTGAGTTATAGAACTGCCCATGGTGTCACTGAAAACGATCGCTGGCAGGAGAAGGAAGCTTAATGTGCCACATTTGGGGACCTGAGGACCACGATATGACCTCATGTCAACATGCCACGCAGCTGAGTCTGTCCTCCAAACCCACGACACATTCAGGCTTTAGAAGCCACCCCATTTTTGGTGTGGAGGGGACAGAAGTTCCTGAGAAAGCTTTCCAGCAAAATGAACCCCAAGCGAGAGACAGAAACACCAGAAACACGAGAAAGCGGCTGAGCTGTGAATTCAAGAAAACTCGCAGCTAAATCTAAACAGCTGCCAAAAGTGTGGGGGTTGGTGGGTGGTGATTTCCAAGCCAAGATTTCTGAGATAAAAGAGATACAATATGCTGGGTGTGGTGGTGCATGCTTAAATCCCAGTACTTGGGAGGCTAAGACAGGAGGATCTGGGTTCGTGGCCAGCCTCAGCTACTTAGTGAGGCCCTCCGCAACTTAGTGAGACCCTGTTGCAAAATAAAGAATAAAAAAAAAAAGAGCTGGGGGTGTAGCTCGGAGGTAGAATGCCCCTGGGTTCAATCCCGGTACTTCAAAAAAAAAAAAAAAACAGAGAGAGAGAGACAGAGAGATACAATGTAGGAAAAAATAAGAGTGTAGAGATAAATTTTTAGATTATTTCGACTACATCTAGAGAGGGAATGAAAGTGTACCTCTTACTAGAGAACACCGTGATTACTCGTTTTGAGATGTTGGAGAAAATGTTCCTTAGGGTGTCTTGGTCAAAAATTAAAACAGGCCAGGTGTGGTGGTGCACACCTATAATTCTGGTACTTGGGAGGCTGAGACTGGAGGGAGGAGCACAGGTTTGAGGCCAGCCTCAGAGTCTTAGTGAGTCCATCAGCAACTTAACAAGACCCTGTTTCAAAAAATTAAAAAACAGGGAGGGAGAGGCGGGGAGGACACTAAGAGCTGTGTGCACGTATGTTAATATCAAATTGATATTCGTTGTGATGTGAGACTACAATGCACCAATAAAAGCATGTTTAAAAAAATTTAAAAATAGGCTGTTTTCCACTTCTGGAAATGGACCATGTCAGAGCCTTTCTCTGGAACATAACTACTTTATCACAGCCTTCTCTTAAACTGTACCCCTTTCCCTAAATAAATCTCTTATATTCCCCTAAAAAATAAAAATAATTAAAAATAAAAAATAGAAAGGACTGGGGGTATCGTTTAGAGGTCCTTGGTTCAATTCCCAGTACCACAAAAAATAAAGTAAGTAAAAAAATAAAGTAGAGCCAGGCACAGTGGAGCAGACCTGTAATCCCAGTACTTGGGAGGCTGAGACAGACTGAGGATTACAGGTTCAAGGCCAGCCTCAGCAACTTAGCAAGACCCTGCTTCAAAATAAAAAGGGCTGAGGGTATAGCTCAGAGTTCAATCCCCTGGGTTCAATCCCCAGTACCATATATAAATATATATAGGCAGATTTGGAGTATTTGAAACTCACAATTTACATATATAGTAAAATTACTCACATATTACTTATATAGACTATTCCACCAACAACTACAAAATACACAATCTTTCTAATCACACATAGAATAGTTTCAAAAATTAATGGAGCCAGGCCATGAAGACCCACCAAATAATAAAGGCTGAAGCCATGTTTTATCATGTTCTATTGCCACCGTGGAAATAAGCTAGAAACAGCAACAGAAAGTAACTAGATCATTTCAGATACTTAGAAATTAAGAAACAAGCAGGTGTGGTGGTGCACACCTGTGATCCCAATACTTGGGAGGCTGAGACAGAGGGATCGCAGGTTCAAGGCCAGCACACGGTAACTCATCAAGATCCTGTTTCAAAGTAAAAAATAGAGAGCCAAGCGTGATGGCACACGCTTGTCATCCCAGCACTTGGGAGGCTGAGACCGAAGGATCCAGGTTCGCGGCTAGCCTCAGCTATTTAGTGAGGTCCTCTGCAACTTAGTGAGACCCTGTTTCAACATAATGAATAAAAAATAGGGCTGGGGGTATAGCTCAGAGGTAGAATGCCCCTGGGTTCAATCCCCAGTACCGCAAAAAAAAAAAAGGGCTGGGGTGTGGCTCAGAGATAGAAGATAGAATACCCACAGGTTCAATCTCCATACCACACACACACAAAAAAAACTGAGAAACAAAAGAGCTTTGATGGTTAAAGCATCTTATGATGACCATTTGCTTAAAAGAATGAGCTGAAAGTATTGAGCAAATTGCACAATAAGACAAATCTCTTCAAACGGTTAGCAGTGCTTTCTTCTGCCATTTTGAACGAGATGAGAAGGGAATAAAGCAAGACTTGTACTTTTTCTCGAGATGGGTATGTTAGTCAGCTTTCCATTGCTATGACAAAATACCTGAGATAATCAACTTAGAAGGAGGAAAGGTTTATTTTGTCTCGCAGTTTCAAAGATTTCAGTCCACGCTCGCTTGACCCTGTTGCTTTGGACCTGTAGCAGCACAGTGCATCCTGGCAGGGAGCACGTGGCAGAGGAGGCCTGCTCACCTCATGACAGTCAGAAAGCAAAGAGAGAGATTGAGGGGCTGGACTCCCAGTAATCCCTTCAAGGGCACAATTCCAATGACCTAACCTCCTCCCTCTAGGCCCCACTTTCTAAAGGTTCTACTACCTCCCAGTGGTGTCATAGGCTGGGACCAAGTCTCCAACACATGGACCTTTTGGGGATATCCAAGATCCAAACCACAGCAATATGGTTTCATGTTTTATACTGAGTACACAGCTTACCTTCATAAAAGGATTCATCTTTTTGTTGTACAACAAAATGTATGCATCTATAAAGGACACACACACACACACACACACACACACACACACACACATAGATATAGATTCGCCAGACCTTTTTATTTTTTGTGTTTTGAAACAGGGTCTCGCTGGGTTGCTGAGAGTTTCTCTAAGTAACTAAGGCTGGTCTTGAACCTGTGATCCTCCTGTCTCAGCTTCCCAAGTACTGGGATTACAGCATGTACCACAACACCTGGATCCTACTTAATTTATTAAAAATTAAAGTTCCCAACTACATGGGTCTTTTCTAGGCTCCTGTTCTATATCACCACCTATCTATCTGCTTGTGATAGTTAATCTAATTTGTCAACTTGACCGGATCACAACACACCCAAGATCATGTGACTTTGGGTGTGTCAATAAGACAATTGGTTTATGTAACAGCAGATTAAACAGAAAGTCCTGCCCTAAATGTAGGCAGCAGGGTTTTGATAGGTGCAGGACTTAGATAAAAGAAGGAGAAAGCCGCGTAGAGGGATGTGCGACTCTTTCCAAAGAAAACTCATCTGCTCTCGTCTGAGATCGTCGGCCTCCAACTTCGCCGTTTCCCTGAAGAGCTTCTTGATCTTCTGCTCTCGTCTGAGATCGTCGGCCTCCAGCCCTTCAAACTGAAACTTCACCATCATTTCTCCAAAGAGCTTCCTGGTCTTCACATCTTGGACTGGGACTGAATTAGTGGTTGCTCCGACCCTAAGACTCCAGGTCTTAGACCGCTCGACCAGCCTCTGGTTCCTCTGACTCTCCACGTGCAGTCGGAACTCAGGACTACATTGCTTCAAACTGTAAGCTGATCTGATAAATCCCTTTTTCCATATACTCATTCTGTGAATTCTGTTAGTCTAGTGAACCCTGGTCAATACACTGCTCATGTACCAGTAACAAACTGGTAGGTGACACTTTGATATGCCTTACCATCTGGCAGGGACACCCCCCCCACATATTATTCTTTTTCTGTCTAAGTTATTCACAAACTTTACACATAAATTTTAGATCTATGGGAGAAATTCCCAAATTAAGTCCTTCTAGAATTTCAATTATAATTAAATATATGGTTTGTCATGAGTAAAATTAACTTTTGTAGTATTAAGCCTTTCTATCCATGAACATGGTATATTTCTCTATTTATCCAGTTCTTCTTTTAGGTTCTTCCTTTAAAAACAATTTTTACATTTTCTCCATAGAGGTCTCAGGCATTCTTTATAAATTACCTCCTAGATAAAAAAAATTACATTTATATCTTAAATAATATCCTATTTTCCATTAGATTTTCTACTTGAGTTTTTTGGGGGGAGGCATTCATGCTAGGCAAGGAGTCACACCTCAGGCAGCAGCATTATTTATAGTGAAGAAGAATGCTCTATTTTTGTCTGTTGATCCAGAAAACATTGAGAAAATTCATTCTACTTTCTTATCTATTGATTCCCTGATGTTTAATGTAAATTATCATATTATCTGCAAGAATATGTTGATTTTTCTCTTTCTCTATCCTATGTTGAACAGAAACTAGGCTCACCTTGTTCTCAGACTTAGAGTATTTCTAAAGTTTCTCCATTTGGTGCTATGTTTGCTGCAAGCTTTTGTCAGATAGACTTTATCTGGCAAAAGAAGTCTTCTATTTTCTTACTTTTCTTAGTATCTTAAGAGCCATGATCACAAGTATATGCTGAACTATGCCTGTAATCCCAGTACGTGGGAGGCTGAGACGGGGGATTGCAGGTTTCAAGGCCAGCCTCCGCAACTTAGTGAGATCTTGTTCCAAACAACTAAAAAATAAAATAGGGCTAAGGGTGTAGCTCAAAGGCAGAATGCCCCTGGGTTCAATCCCCAGTACCACAAAAACATCTGTGCTGAACTCATTCAATGCCTTCTAGATCTAGATACTTTTTGTCCTTTAGTTCCCTAATGTGATGGGTTTATTGATGGATTTCCGGACATTAAATCATTCACTTTTGCCTTCTTGGAATAAACTTTTCTTGATTTTGATGCTGACTTCTGCAGGTTTTGGTAAGCTAACATTTGAATTGGATTGTCCCCCCCCCATCTTACTTCTATAAGATAAATTGATTTGTACTTTTTCCTGCATATTGTCCTTACCTAGTTTTGCCATTAATGGCACATAAAATGAGTTAGGCAACTTTCATCCTTTTGCTTCCTGGAATTAGGAATTGCCTTAAGTAGTCCTTAGTTATTCAAGTGTTCTATTCTTCTTGTACCGCTTCTGGAATTTTGGGTTTTTTTTCCAGAACTATACAGTCTTCAGAGATTACAGGCCAAGAGCAGGTGGTGGGATGAGTTTGTACATCCCCACATCCTGTCTGGGGACCCTGACTACTTCCCTTTGCTGGTGACCAACTCGGTCCTCAGCAGGACAGCTGCCTCAGAGCTCCCCAGCCCTCTGGAACCAGAGCCGCCTTAGGGACTCAGCCCGCCGGAAGCACCCAGACCTGGTCCAGGGCCTGGCAAGCAGCCAGCATCCTCCACCCTCCCTCACCTTCCTCACCTCTGAGGAACCCGCGCTCCTGCTGCACCTCGCTCCCATCCTCGGGAGTTACCACCTCCGGCCACCGCTGAGCCCGATGGAGGGTCCTCGAGGAGTGCTTTCAACAACCTGCATCTCTCCAGCACTCGCACAACCAGTCCCCCTTCTCCCTACAACATGGGGAGGACAGGTGCAAGGAACCAAGGACAGGTGCTGTCCCCATCCCCACCCCAGCTCTGCCCTGCCCAGCCCCAGCAGCACCCTAACACACTTGCCTTCTCCCCCAGTCTCCTCTCCACTGACCTGTCAAAGCAGGAGGTTTAAATCCTCACACCACGCTGGGCGCAGGGGCGCACACCTGTGGTACCAGCGACTCACGAGGCTGAAGCAGAAGGATTGCTTGAGCCCACAAGTTCAAGACCCACCTGGGTAACATAGAGTGCCCCATCTCAACAAAAAAATAAATAAATCCTGCCGGGCATGGTGGCATACGCTTGTAATCCCAGTGCTTGGGAGGCTGAGACAGGAGAACCGCAGGTTCGTGGCCAGCCTCAGCAACTTGTGAGGCCCTCCACAACTTAGTGAGACCCTGTTTCAAAGTAAAGAATAAAAATAGGGCTGGGGGTGTAGCTCAGAGGTAGGATGCCCCTGGGTTCAATCCCCAGTACCACAAAAGAAAGAAAGAAAGAAAGAAAGAAAGAAAGAAAGAAAGAAAGAAAAAGATAAATCCTCATGCCAGAGGTCAAAGTCAAGGAAGAGCTCAGAAGCAGAACAGTGACCTGATACGACAGCTTCTGCTATGAGAAGTATCCCTGCGATCCAGGCCAAACTCGGACTTATCTCAGAGACCACAGGATAGGGCAGGGTTCCACGACCCCTGTGCACAAACCAAGACTTCACTGGCAGGGAAAGAGGAGCTAGAAAATGTCCAAAACCCTAGTAAAGGAAACCTGGCTGCCTCAGCCTGGACCCTCGGGGGAAATGTCCCCTAGGAATTCAGGCCTGCACAATGTGGGGTGCTGGCGGGGGCAGAGTCACGGGAGCAGTCCCAGGTAGAAAGAGAAAGACAAGATCTCTTAAGGAAAGCTCCATCAACACAGACCTCACAGGCTTAAGCGTGTGTGTGTGCATGCGTGTGTGCGTGCGTGCGTGAGTGCGTGTGTGCATGCATGTGTGTGTGTGTGTGTTACTAGGGATTGAACCCAGGAGCACTCTACCTCTGAGCAATACCCCCAGTCAGTTTTATTTTGAAACAGGGTCTCACTAAGTTGCTGAGGCTGGCCTCAAACCGTGATCCTCCTATCTCACCCTCCCAAGAAGTCTCAAATATTTCAAGCACATTCTAGTCTATTCCGTTGTAGCCAAAGGGAGACCAGGTGAAGAGGAGATCAATCCAAAGAAATACCCAGATGCAGCCACTGAAGAAGGATCAACTGAGGCACGTGGAGACAGCCCTGCAGGTCCTCCACAGGTGAAGCTAGAGATGCCGCATGACCAGAAAATCTGCCCCGGGAATCTACCAAGAGAACCGAAAACCGTATCCACAAAAAACACCTGTGCACAAAGGTATGGCAGCCTTCTCCATAGCGGCCCCCAGGTGGAAGCCGCCCACCTGTCCAGCAGCCGATGAATGCAACATGGAAGACGCAGACGACGGGAGGTCACTCAGCAGTGAGGCGTGGAGTTCTGGTGCATGTCTCACCGATGAGCCTCGAAAATGTGCGCAGTGAGGAGCCAGGCTCAGAAGTGCTCGTATAATATGACTCCATTTACAGGAAATGCCCATAACAGACAAATCTCAGACAGAGCTGCCGAGGACAGGGGAGGGGCGCGTCGCGGGGGAGGACGGGGAGTGTCTGCAGTGAGTATGAGGTGTCTTTTAGGGGAGGAAGAAAATGTCCTAAAATTGATTTGTGAGGCTTGTACAGCTCTGAGATCATACTAAAAACCATTGCATTGTACGCTTTGTGTGTGTGTGTGTGTGTGTGTGTGTGTGGTACCAAGGATTGAACCCAGTGGCATTCTACCTCTGAGCTCCACCCCCAGCCCAATATTTATTTATTTTGAAACAGGTTCTCACTAAGTTGCAGAGGGCCTCACAAGTTGCTGAGGCTGGCCGCGAACCTGCGATCCTCCTGTCTCAGCCTCCAGAGTACTGGGATTACAAGCGTGCGCCACACACCCGGCTCATTGTACACTTTAAATGGATGGACATAAGATATGTGAATTTTTTTTTTTGCGGTACCGGGGATTGAACCCAGGGGTGTTCTACCTCCGCGCTACACCCCCGGCCCTATTATTTGAAATCATGTCTCACAAAGTTGTGAAGGGCCTCACTAAGTAGAGAGAGAGAGAGAGAGAGAGAGAGCTGAGGCTGGCTGCCAACCCGGATCCTCCGGTCTCTGCCTCCCAAAGTACTGGGATTACAAGCGTGCGCCACCACGCCCGGTAAGATATGTGAATTTTATCTCAATAAAGGCGGTTTTTTTTTATTGGTGCATTGTAATTATACATCATAGTGAAGTTCATAGTGACAGAAACATACATCCACACGGCATTCATTGTGTGTTTCCGGGTCCCTCCCCGCTCCCCCCACCCATAGATAATATTTACATCGATACAGACAGCTCCATGTATGGACAAAGGATTATCTGAATCGTTTCCATCATCAGATCTCCCCTCTCTCCTCCCCACCTCCCTCTCCAAAGCCCCTCCCCATTCCACCACCTTCCCCCCTCATTTATCTGAGGTCCTCTTTGCCTCCCAGTTTCTCCCTCGCTTCACATATGAGTGAAAAACATGGCTGGCCCTTCACTTTCTGTGACTGGCTGATCTCACTTACCATATATTCTCCAGTTCCGTCCATTTTCCTGCAAATGACACGATGGTGTTCTTTTTCATGGCTGAGTAAAACTCCACTGTGCGAATGGACCGTAATTTCATAACCGATTGGTCTGCTGGTGGACGCCTAGGCTGGTTCCATCGTTTGGCTATTGTGAATTTTTTTTTAAGACACACGCATACGGAAGAGCGACTTTGCCGTTTGTCCAGTCAGGGATGAGAGAGGCTGGAGAGGCAGGACCCAGGGAGACTCTCCCCAGGCCGCAGGAAGCAAGAGCCCCAGGTTCACAAGCACAGTGCAATAACCCAGGTAGAAGAACCCAGGTAGAAGACACCTCAAGTCCTAGAGCAAACGCGGGAAGGGCTGTGACCTCCAGGGCTGCATGAATCCAACCACAAGCGCTAAGCAAAGCGGGGAGAAAGCTGCGGAGACTGAGAAAGACAACGACAGCTGGGAATGAGGCCTGGCCACAGCACAGCGGCTGCTGTGGTGAGGCCACACCTCCTGCAGAACTGGAGCTTCCTGCTGAGCCCTAGAGGAAGAGGCCTGAGACAGAACCCAGAATGGAGGTACCGGCAAACACGTGCGTGAGCCCACGCCAACAGCGGCTGCATAAACAAACAGCAGGGCAGCGTGGGAATAGAAAAACAAGAGGGAGGAAAAAGATGCGGGAAACACCCACACCTGACCCAGCAGGGCTGAGCAGCCCTGGAGGGCAGGAAGAGATGCTGCTACATCCACAACCTTGTCTTCAAAAATGCATCTGAAGCCAGGCGTGCTGGCACATGCCTGTAATCCCAGTACTCGGGAGCCTGAGACAGGAGGATCACAGGTTTGAGACCAGACTTGGCAATTTAGCAAGACCCTCAGCAACTCAGGGAGACCCTGTTTCAAAAATAAATAAATAAATAAATAAATAAATAAATAAATAAATAGGGCTGGGGCCGGGCGTGGTGGCGCACGCTTGTAATCCCAGTACTTTGGGAGGCAGAGACCGGAGGATCCGGGTTCGCGGCCAGCCTCAGCTCTCTCTGTCTGTCTGTCTGTCTCTCTCTCTCTCTCTCTCCCTGTCTCTCTCTCTCTCTCTCTCTCTCTCTCTCTCTCTC
>PVJS01062722.1:0-10662 GCA_004027185.1 Glis glis | reverse complement strand
GTAGCGCGGAGGTAGAACGCCCCTGGGTTCAATCCCCGGTACCGCAAAAAAAAAAAAAAAAAGGCTTCCTTTCCTTAAGCTTTGTTGATCTCAAGCAATTTTTTTTTCAAATTAGGGAAAACTGTATTAAATGAGTTAACTCAGAAATAATACAAACTAAAGAGTCTTGAGCAAATTATTAGTATCCAATGACAGTTGGACCTCAAGATGGTATAATGTGAGAGTACAAAGACAACTAATATCTTAAAATTTAACCAAGCTGTAACTCAAGTTCTAAATTCTGTTTACTTTTTCATTTATTATAAATCTTATTATTAGATTAGGTTTAGTATTGCAATAGAAGCCAGCTGTAGCACTTGGCATATAGGAGAACTTTCACTAGTTCCTTTTCTCATCTACTGCTAATGTTTTGCCCAGACCCCCTGTCCCGAAGAGACCACCAAGGAGCCGATCCGTATGCAACAGCAGAAGAGCCTTTATTCAAGCTTAAGCTTGGGTGCCCGACATAAACTGACACAGCAGTTCAGTACGGGAACCCTGAGCACGTTTTTGCTTACATTTTTATATAGTTTTAGACAAAGAACCTTCTATTGATTGGGCAGTTAAACAAAGAGCTTCTGTCAATTGGGTAGTTATTCGTGGGTCGTTATGACCCTTACCATGATAGGCTTTAGGTTTCGTGGCCAACCACAGATCGGTCACTGGAAACTGTCCTTGCACACGGGCCTATATTTAGATATGTTTTCCTTAACTTCCCAGAATGTTACCTTCAGCATTAGCCCATCCATAGAATGTCATCTTTTTTTTTTTTTTTGTGGTACCAGGGATGGAACCCAGGGGTGTTCTACCTCCGAGCTACACCTCTGGCCCTATTTTTTATCCTTTATTTTGAAACTGGGTCTCACGAAGTTGCGGAGGTCCTCACTAAGTAGCTGAGGCTGGCAGCAAACCCGGATCCTCCGGTCTCCGCCTCCCAAGTACTGGGATTACAAGTGTGCGCCACCACGCCCGGCTCATAGAATGTTATCTTAACCTTGATTAAGGGTCTGAGGCAAGGACATCCTGTTATCCCAGCTATTGCCTGCCCAAGTATTTTTAGCAGGCCAAATGTTTCAGCAGTTTTGTTTAACTGTTTAAATGCCACTTCATTCCCCCCTTCTCTTGTGCCTGGGGGTAAATCTTTATCCCTATGTGCAGAAGCCGAAATACAGAAGCAAAAGAGCAGTTATAAGCATCTAAAGTTTATCGGGGACCATACGATATTGGGTTCTGAGGACCATAAGCTGAACAGTATTAATCCTGTTTTTAATGAATCCAATGAGTTTATTTATGAGGCATGGCCCAAAAGTTAAACCTATAAACAGGAGAGTAAGTGGCCCTGCCACGGCCGACAGAAGAGTGGTGAGCCATGGGGACCAAGAGTATAAGGACTTATACTAATTTTGTCCCTGTTGTCTTTCTAGTTCTCTTTCCTGTAGGCAGTTCCGCAGAACGGCCAGGGACTGGCGGATTACGCCAGAGTGATTAACATAGAAACAACATTGTTCATTGAGAGCTGCACATAACCTATCGTGTGGTAGGAAAAGCAGATCTAGACCCCTTCTATTTTGTAATACTACCTCAGCCAATGAAGAGAGAGACTCTTCAAGTTTCTTAAAGGAAGTTTCTAATTCTTGCAGATCTCTATCAATGACATTTTGTAGGGCTCTGACATCATATTTATGAGTTATTAGGGAAGCTGTGCCTGCCCCCACTGCACCAAGTCCGAGCAGGGTGGAGAGAACTGCCGCGGTTATTAATTCTCTTTTATTTTTATGTGGTTCATGGGAAGTTATGCTGAAGAATTCTTGATCTGAATGATAAAGAACATGTGGAATGAGTTGAACTAATACACAAAAGTTGTGGGTATGATTTAAAACTTGGGAGTTAACACAGGTAGTTATTCTAGAAAGGCAGGCCCACCAAGTCCCACTAGGAGCTACAAGGTTGTTGGTGGGAGACTGAACTGTGAGTACAGACTGTCTGGTAAGCTCGGGGTACTTCTGAGGGTTTTCCTGCTACACATAGTTAGTCCTCGTCTGGTGAGGCTTTTTAGTGTGATAGGCCCTATTTCTCCCTGTGATGTCTATTTACATTTTTTATGGTCTGACGCTACCGTATAGTTGGCAGTTAGGGCTATAGCGTCATAGTAAGGGGGTCTAGGGTCTAGACAAAGCCAGCAGTTTTTAGTAGCCACTGGATTGGTTGAGTTTAGTAATCCAAAAGTAGCATTGAGTAATGATATAATTTTAAAGGGAGTATCTGGTGCTCGGAGGAGTGTTAGCTCTTGCGTTCGGGAGTCTGCTGTTGCTGTTGTAGGAGGGTTAGTAATTCAGGGGGTATTTGCCGGGGTAGGTGCAGGAGGAAGAGGAGTTGGGAGGAATGGAGCTGCTGGTGCTGGGGTATTAGGTTTAGGGAGTTTTATGTTCATTCGTATTGTGAATAGGAGTCCAGGGTCAGTGCCGTGAGAGTATGTTTTGAGGCCCCAAGTTAGGCCACTGATCCATCTAGGAATAGTCTGAGTTTCTTTTTCTTTTTTAGTAAACCTGATTTTTATTTGACTGGGTCTGTCTGTAATTCTGGCTACCTCAATTAAGTCATCTTTAACAGGAGGACTCTACCCGGGGATATCCCCAGAGGATACACAATTCCATTCAGCACAAAAATGATCTTTTTCATTACCACATTTTTGACTCTTTTTACCATTGTGGCTGGGGCACACACAGATGGCGTCATAATGCCCTTTTGATCCACAGGTATTGCTTATGGGTCCCCCAAGTGGGCATCTATATAACCCACGCCCTCGAATCATGGTATACCCCTCCCCCAGGTGGCACAGATTAACCTCAATATCTGGATACTATATCCCGAGAGGAGTGACTTTGCTTAACTGAGCTATGGTTGTTCTTTCCTAGGTATTACTTAATATCCAAATAACATCATATAACACATGAGGGGACTTAGGGTTTTTTAGTAGGGTACTGTCTTCAGGTAATGTAAGCAAGCTAATTAACAGAGCACTTAACCAATAGCATTTACCCATTGTCCTTTGTAAGTTTCAGCTTGAGCGGGTTGTGGGGATGTTTGGAGACCTTCTACTGATGTTCTTTTAGTTGTTTAGCAGGAGGAGGTCTGACTGGGTCGCTGAACTGGTGGGCCATTCACGCGTGTGTATGATGTATCCAGGCGGCAATGCCGTCCACCTTGAGTGCAGCTGGGGTAGTCAGGAGCACCATGTACGGTTCTTTCCACCGGGGCTCGAGTGTCTCTTGTCGATGCTGCCGGATGAAGACCCAGTCTCTTGGCCGGAAGCGATGCGGAGTAGGTGGAGGCGCTGTTTCATAGATGGCTCGCAACCGTGGCCATAACTCCTTGTGGGCCTGTGCTAGACTTCGGAGAGAATCAATTAGTTGTTGGTTATCTAATTCAGCCACTAGCTCTCTTTCCGGGAGGGAAATTATAGGTGGGGGTCTACCAAACATTATTATTATTTTTTTTTTTTCGGTACCGGGGATTGAACGCAGGGGCGTTCTATCTCCGCGCTACATCCCCGGCCCTATTTTTTTTTATGCTTTATTTTTGAAACCGGGTCTCACGAAGTTGCGGAGGGCCTCACTCGGTAGAGAGAGACAGAGAGAGAGAGAGAGAGAAGAGAGAGATCGATCGATCGATCGATCGTGCACGCACGCATGCGCGCTGAGGCTGGCCGCAAACCTGGATCCTCCGGTCTCCGCCTCCCAAAGTACTGGGATTACAAGCGTGCGCCACCACGCCCGGCCAAACATTATTTTATATGGGGTAAGTCCTAAAGCATACAGGGAGTTCCGCACACGGAACAGCGCATAAGGGAGAAGAATCACCCAGTCTCCGCCAGTTTCCATGGTTAATTTAGTAAGGGTCTCTTTTAGAGTCCGATTCATATGTTCTACCTGACCTGAACTCTGGGGTCTGTAAGCACAGTATAATTTCCATGTTGCCCCCATAACCCTAGCTACCTCCTGGACTACCTGAGCGACAAATGCTGGCCCGTTGTCTGAGCCCAGAAGGGCTGGCATTCCATACCTTGGGTAGATTTCTTCTATCAGCTTCTTTACTACTACCTGTGCCATTTCCTTCTTTGTGGGGAAGGCTTCGGTCTAACCTGAAAAGGTATCTACTAAAACCAGTAAATATTTATAACCAGGCCGGGCGTGGTGGCGCACGCTTGTAATCCCAGTACTTTGGGAGGCGGAGACGGGAGGATCCGGGTTCGCGGACAGCCTCTGCTCTCTCTCTCTCTCTCCCTCTCTCTGTCTCTCCCTCTCTCTATTTCTACTTGGTGAGGCCCTCCGCAACTTCGTGAGACCCGGTTTCAAAATAAAGTATAAAAAATAGGGCTGGGGGCGTAGCGCGGAGGTAGAATGCCCCTGCGTTCAATCCCCGGTACCGCAAAAAAAAAAAAAAAAATTTATAACCATACTTTCTAGGTTTGATTTCAGTAAAGTCTATTTCCCAATGTGCCCCTGGTTTAGTTCCCCTTCGTCGTGTTCTAGGGCTTTTCCCTGAGGGGGTAGCATTAACCAGCTTGCAAGTTAGGCAGTTTGCAATGATTTTTTTCTAGTAATGGCCTAAGATTTAAGATTTTTATTCTTGTCTCTCACAATAAGTCCTCTGTTCTTCGCAGGCCCATGTGAGTGGATTGGTAAATGTGAGTTAATACTTTTCTGGCCACTTGATCCGGTAGGATCAAGCGGCAGCTGCCTGTCATCCACCATTCCCCCGGTTTATGGGCCATGGGTATTTGATGTATGAGCTTTAAATCTTCTTTGCTATACAGGGACTTTTCAGGCAGGACGGGGTCTCCTGGATCTGGCAACATTAGGGCCAATATGGGTGATGGTATCTTTCATGCTGCTTCTTTGGCAGCCATATCTGCCCTACTGTTGCCACGGGCCACCGGGTTGTTGTTTTTCTGGTGCCCAGGACAGTGCATGACTGCCAGCTTCTTAGGTAGACATAAAGCCACTAACAGTTCTAATATTTCCTCCTTATTTTTAACTGTTTTCCCTCTGCTGTCAGCAGCCCCCGCTCCTTATAGATAGCCCCATGTACACGGGCAGTGGCAAAAGCATACCGGCTATCGGTGTAAACTGTGAGTTTTTTGTCCTTGCCCATCTTTAGGGCTTGGGTGAGAGCTATCAGTTCAGCCCTTTGTGCCGACATGCCTTCCAGCAATGCGGCCGACCACAAAGTTTCGCTTTCAGTTACTACTGCGGCCCCCACGTACCGCTTACCTTCTGCCATGAAGCTGCTCCCATCCGTGAACCAGGTTGCTTCAGCGTCTGGGAGAGGTTGGTCAGTTAGGTCTTTTCTTAGCCCTTGGACCTGGCTGAGGATCTCACGCAATCATGGAGCGGCGCCTCAAGATCTGGCTCAGGGAGCAGTGAAGCAGGATTTAAGGCAGAACTCAGCAGGAAGTGGATGTGAGGGGGATTGAGGAGCAGTCCCTGGTAGTGGGTTATCAGAGTGTTTGTCATCCACTGATCTGGCGGCTGCTTGAGTACTCCTTCGATGGTATGGGGAGTAGTGATCGATAGCTCTTGCCCCAGAGTTAGCTTGTCTGCATCTTTGACTAGCAGGGCAGTTGCAGCAATGATCCGCAGGCAGGGAGGCCATCCCGCCGCTTCAGGATCTAGCTGCTTTGACAGATATGCTACTGGCCTTTTCCATGGTCCTAGGGTTTGTGTTAGGACCCCTTTTGCTACTCCATTCTTTTCATCTATGTACAACTGAAAAGGTTTAGTCATATCGGGCAAGCCTAGAGTCAGAGTTGATAATAAAGCAGTTTTAATCTGGTTGAAGGTGGTCTCTTGGGTTTCTCCCCATTTAAATGGCTCCTTGCCTTTGGTGGCCTCATACAGAGGCTGTGCCATGTCAGCAAAGTTAGGGATCCATAGCCTGCAGAACCCGGCTGAGCCGAGAAACTCCCTCACTGCCCGTTGTGAGGTGGGAGTGGGGATGCAAAGTATGGTTTCTTTTCTGGCCTGAGACAACCACCTTTGTCCATCATGCAAGTTATATCCTAAGTAAGTGACTTTATTTTGGCACAGCTGCACTTTCTTGGTGGAAGCGCTGTATTAGTAAATCCTGTGTGCCTAGGAGGCACTCCGCCTGGGTGTCTGCTGCTATTAAGAGATCGTCTACATATTGCAGCTCACTCAGATCTTCATGAAGGGCTTCATCAAAAATGGTGGGGGAGTTCTTGAATCCTTGGGGCAGGCACGTCCAGGTGAGCTGGCCACTGATTCCTTGTTCTGGGTCATGCCACTCGAATGCAAACAGAGGCTGACTGGAGGGGGCTAGAGACAGACTAAACAATGCATCTTTAAGGTCCAAGACTGTGTACCAGGTGCAGGAGGGAGAAAGCGAACTTAATAGAGTGTATGGGTTTGGAACCGTAGGATGTATGTCCAAGGTCCGCTTATTGACTTCCCTCGGGTCTTGAACCGGCCGGTAGTCATCGGAATTAGGCTTTTTAACTGGAAGCAAAGGTGTATTCTAGGCCGACTGACAGGGAGTCAAAATCCCCGTTGCCAGTAGGTGTCTTATATGAGGCATAATTCCAAGTTTGGCAGCTTGGGTCATAGGATACTGTTTAAGCTGAACTGGTGTAGCTCCCGGTTTCAGTTCTATTATTAGAGGTGCCCAGTTTGCCGCCAACCCAGCTCCCCCTGTTTTTGCCCATGCCTGTGGGAATTGGGTTAGCCAATCTTCTATTTGAGGGGCCAAGTCTTGCGGTGTTTGGAGAAGCCGATATTCATCCTCTAATTTGATAGTCAATATTGGCAAGGGATGCCCTTCCGTGTTTGTCACAAGCGGAGGCCCTTCTCCGAAAGTTATTTGTGCCCCAATTTTGGTGAGCAAGTCTCGGCCAAGGAATGGGTAAGGGCATTCTGGGATGACCATAAAAGAATGGGACACTTGTCCTTTTCCTAGATCCACTTTGTGATGAGTGGTCCAGGCATACTGGTTGACTCCGGTGGCCCCTTGGACCCACGATTTTTTGTTTCTTAGTTTCCTCAGGGGTTCTAGTAATACAGAGTGTTGGGCTCCCGTATCAACTAGAAAGTTAACTGGGGTCCCCTCTACAGAAAGTTACCTGGGTTCGGGGAGGGGCGCTGAACCCCGTGCCCCTTAGTCACTGAGATCTTCTATCTCCAAAATTTTTGCCGGGCCCTTTTGCTTACTCTTGGGACAATCCCGCGCCCAATGTCCTGTTTCTTTACAGTAAGCACATTGGTTTTTGCCCAACCGAGGCTTATCCTTGGTCGGAGGGGTCTTACCTTGATCGGCGATCATTCGGCGAAGTCTTTTTTTTTCCTTTGGTGTCCTCCGTTGTGGTAGCCAAAAGAATCCGAGTCATGTCGCGAGTCTACTTTTCTATAGCGCGTATTTGCCTGTGTAGAGGACTCTCTCGATTGTTGTACACTTTTTCTGCCACCGCTACTAGCTTCTGCAGATTCTCTTTACCACAGAAGAGCGAGAGAGAATCCAAAACGAGGCCCGAAAGCTGGTCCCCAGGGGCAGCATTAGTAGTGGGGAGACCATCATCCCCGGGGACCAGCTTTCGGGCCTCGTTTTGGATTCTCTCTCGCTCTTCTGTGGTAAAGAGAATCTGCAGAAGTTGATGACAATTGGACCACGTGGGCTGGTGAGTGAACAAAATAGAATCTAACAAGTTAATTAAACCACTAGGCTTCTCTGAGAAGCTGGGTGTCTGAAGCTTCCAATTATAGAGGTCACTAGTGGCAAATGGCCAATATTGGAGGGGTTGATTCCCTCTCTCGTCAGGAAGACCATAAGGCCGCAAAGGGAGAAGGGGAACTGCCTCTGTCGATTGAGGAGGAGGAGGAGGGAGAGCAGCCCTCTGAGATCGTCCTCGAGTTAGGGGCGGGCTACCTGCCGGCAAGTTGGGGGCCCGCACACTCTGAGGCTCCTGGGGTATCACCCCCTCTGCCTGCTCCTCTTGTTCTTCTTTACCATGGGGGGGATAGGGCGGAGGCGGAGGAGGAAGGTCTAGAAGTTCCTCTGGGGTAGGGGCCTGGAGGACAGGATAAAGAGGGGCTGTAGGGGTGCTTATCCCCTGAGCTGAGGTTTTATTTGTTCGGACGGTTAGGATTGGCGTGGTCTCCCATGGAAACTAAAGGGGGCATGGAAACTAAAGGCCTTACCGGTGGTACAAAAGGCTTCAGCCACGGGGGTGGATTGACCACGAGATCTTTCCAGGTTAAAAATAGGGTATCTGATCAGGATGGCCTGGTACTTTAAAAACTTTGTCTTTAACCTGTTTAATTATATCGAGATTGAAGGTTCCTTCCGCCGGCCAGCCTAAGCCGAAAGCCGGCCACTCACTCTGGCAATAGGTAACAAGCTGAGGTTTCTTAACCTATAAACTCAAGTTGTGGGCACGGCTTTTAAAATCTGAGAAATGATCCACTACGAGACTCAGGGGAGTAGTCTGAGTTTGGCCCATCGCAGTGATGTGTCTAACAAAGAAAAGGGTTAAAAATGGTGCACAAAGAAGGCAATATAAGAGAGATATGAGAAAACGTTCCACTGGAGGGCGCTCAGGGAGCGCGCCACTCAATATGATAGCAAAGACGCCAACAAGCAGACAGAGCAAAACACCAAGACCAATACCAAGCCACTGTCCCGACATTCAAAACTAAAGCAGAAGCCGCCTCTCGCAACTAAACCACAGTCAGCCGCCTCTCGCGACTAAACCACAGTCAGCCGCCTCTAGCGACCAAGTGGGAGCGACCCACAAAACATAAATACAAAGTTTCCAGCTTACAAGAGGGGATGAGACGTCTCTCGTGTCCCTCGGCCTGGGGTCCACTAGTGCGTCCACCTAGACCAAACGCAGGATCATAGGTTCGAGGCCAGCCTCAGCTACTTAGTGAGGCCCTCCGCAACTTAGTGAGACCCTGTTTCAAAATAAAGAATAAAAAATAGGGCTGGGGGTATAGCTTGGAGGCAGAACATCCCTGGGTTCAATCCCCAGTACTGCAAACAAACAAACAAAAAACAGTACAGAAGTGGGAGAGAACATGTCATTTTTGGAGAACTATAAACAATTCAGTTTGATTGAATATAGGGTGAAGCTAAAGATTTATAAAGGAATCAAATCAAGATTAGCTTTTTGCAGTGCTGGGGATAGAACCCAGGGCATTTTACCACTGAGCTACATCCCCGACCCTTTTAATTTTTTATTTTGAGACGGGGTCTCACTAAGTTTTCTAAGCTGGCCTCGAACTTATGGTCCTCCTGTCCCAGCCTCCATATTAGCTGGTATTACAGGTGTGCACCACGTTGCCTGGCTCAAAAATAGCTTTGCATGTTATAATAGGAAGTTCATCTCTCTCTCTCTCTCTCTCTCTTTGGTTTTGAGGATTGAACTCGGGCATTCTACCTCTGAGCTACACCCTCAGCTCTATTTTATTTTTATTTTGAAACAGGGTCTCACTAGGTTGATGAGAGTCTCACTATTTGCTGAGGCTGTCCTCGAACCTGCGATCCTCCTGTCTCAGCCTCCCAAGTACTGGGATTACAAACGTGTGCTACTACTATGCCTGGTTCCCTCCCCCTCTTTTTTTGAGATGGGGTTTCACTGTGTTGCCCAGGCTGGCCTCAAACTCATGATCCTCCTTCCTTAGCCTCCTGAGTAGATGGGATGTTAGGCATGTGCCACCTAGCCCAGCTATCCATCCCAATTTTTAATGCTGGCACAAATTCAGATTAGAGAAAATATTATGCAGGTCAGAGAAAACATTCTGTGAGTTGTATTTGACTCACTGGTCACATATTTAAACCTCTTACCTAACATCTGATGGCAGTTGTTGAAATAATTGGAAGGATAATTTAGATAGATACTAATGTCTGCTTGAATGTAGCCCAGAGATTTAAAGAGAAAAGTGAGGATAACTGTTACCAGGGTTTTAGCTAGGATGACCAGGTAGATGGTGCTGCCAACTGCTGTGAGTCATTGTGAAAACTCAATAACACATTATTTTGCTTTCAGAGGCCTATTTTCACTTAATATTTTTGCTAGATTCCAGAGAAATCATTAATTTGTTCTGTATGATTTAATTTTGAAGATGTTGATTAAAAATTTTATTCAGAAATCTGCTCCAGGTTGGGAGGAAAAAAAGAAAGAAAAGAAAACCAGATAATAATGAAATTATAAAAAGTCATAATAGATCTTTTAACTCACAATGGAATTAATACTACTTATTGGTGTGTATGTTGACACACCTCCTGTCTCAGATTCCCAAACATTGGGATTACACATCACCATGCCCAGCTTGAGTTGAAATTCTTTAGACATGAAAATATTGAATTTAAATTTATTATTTAGCCAGGTGTGGTGGCACATACTTGTAATCCCAGTTCTTGGGAGACTGAGACAGGAGGATCGAAGGTTCGCAGCCAGCCTCAGCTACTTAATGAGGCCCTCCGCAACTTAGTGAGACCCTGTTTCAAAATAAAGAATTAAAAATAAGGCTGGGGATGTAGCTCGGATGTAGAATGCCCTGGGTTCAATTCCCAGTACAGCAAAAAAAAAAAAAAAAAAAAAAAAAAAAA
>PVJS01062721.1:0-10662 GCA_004027185.1 Glis glis | reverse complement strand
GGGGATTGAATGCAGGGGCATTCTACCTCCGGGCTACACCCCCGGCCCTATTTTTTATACTTTATTTTGAAACCGGGTCTCACGAAGTTGCGGAGGGCCTCACTAGGTAGAGAAAGAGAGAGACAGGGAGAGAGAGAGAGAGAGAGAGAGAGAGAGAGAGTTGAGGCTGGCCGAGAACCCGGATCCTCCGGTCTCCGCCTCCCAAAGTACTGGGATTACAAGCGTGCGCCACCACGCCCGGCTAGACCAAGAACTTCTAAACCCACTATAGGATCAGTAAAGGCACCCTACTCATCACAGTATACCTCTTATACTAAAGGTACTTTCTGTGGTTGGTACATGGGAGGCCAAGAGAATCGGCATCACTGAGAACTATAAGCCCTATTAAGAAGGACAAATGGAAGCCAGGCGTGGTGGCACATACTTATAATTCTAGAAATTGGGAGGCTGAGACAGGAGGATCTCAGGTTCGAGGATAGCCTCAGCAAGCAGTGAAACTCTCATCAACCTAGTGAGACCCTGTTTCAAAATAAAAATAAAAATAGCCGGGCGTGGTGGCGCACGCTTGTAATCCCAGTACTTGGGAGGCTGAGACCAGAGGATCCGGGTTCGTGGCCAGCTTCAGCTACTTAGTGAGGCCCTCCGCAATTTAGTGAGACCCTGTTTCAAAATAAAGAATAAAAAATAGGGCTGGGGGTGTAGCTCAGAGGTAGAATGCTCCTGGGTTCAATCCCCAGTACTGCAAAAAAAAAAAATTCGATAAATTAAAAAATAAATAAATAAAAATAGCTGGGCGTGGTGGTGTACGCTTGTAATCCCAGTGCTTGGGAGGCTGAGACAGGAGGATCACAAGTTCATGGCCAGCCTCAGCTACTTAGTGAGGCCCTCCACAACTTACTTAGACCCTGTTTCAAAATAAAGAACAAAAAATAGGTCTGGGGGTATAGCTTGGAGGTAGAATGCCCCTGGGTTCAATCCCCGGTACTGCAAAAAAATAAAATAAAATATGCCGGGTGTGGTGGCACACACTTGTAATCCCAGTACTTGGGAGGCTGAGACCCGAGGATCCAGGTTCACGGCCAGCTTCAGCTACTTAGTGGGACCCTGTTTCAAAATAAAGAATAAAAAAATAGGGCTGGGGTGTAGCTTGGAGGTACATTGCCCCTGGGTTCAATTCCCAGTACCACAAAAATAAATAAATAAATAAATAAAATAAAATAGGGCTGGGGGTCTAGCTCAGAGGTAGAATGTTCCTGGGTTCAATACCCAGTACCACAAAAAAAAAAAAAAAAAAAAACGAGCCGGGCATGGTGGCACATGCTTGTATTCCCAGTACTTGGGAGGCTGAGACAGGAGGATCACAGGTTCACAGCCAGCCTCAGCTACTTAGTGAAGCCCTCCACAACTTAGTGAGACCCTGTTTCAAAATAAAGAATAAAATATAGGGCTGGGGTTGTAGCTCCAAGGTAGAATGCCCCTGGGTTCAATCCCCAGTACTGCAAGAAAAAAGAAAAGAAAGGACAAATGGTTAATGAGTTGATATTGGTTCATTTTCTTGTAAGCTGCTGTTGCCAACTTCATGGTTTTTCTTCACCATCTTCTTTCCCCTTCATAGATTGTGCTTCTTGGTCAGACCTCGCATCAAGAATATGCGCTATATAGCCAGTGAGTATGCTGTGGTACTGTGTGTAACTAAGACCTGGGAAAGGGTGGGCAAGATTGAAGGGTCTTGGCCTTGAGGACCTTTTAATAATAAAAAACCTGTTCAAGTTGACCATGGCACTTGTAGAGGGCATCTGCTTCCTTGCTTCTGGGCTAACAGATGGCCTGCGGCTTGCTGGGCTGCGTTTCTTCTCTCTGTAGATCTTGTCAATGCTGACAAATTGGCTGGCCGAACTCGAAAGTACAAAGTGATCTTCAGCCCTCAGAAGGTGAGTGTGGATCCTGGCGGGAGTGGGATGGGAGGTCAAACAGGGCCAAGGGTGCTGTCTCCCTCAAATCAAATTAAGTATGACTGAGCTAAATACCTGCCCTTTTTATTAATGATTCCATGATTGTTACGCAGAAGGTTTGTCACAAATTGCTGAAAATAAGGGTTGTGGAATTGTGAGAGGTGGCATCTACATAGATTTTTTTTTCTTTTTTGGTAGTACTAGGAATTGAACCCAGGGGTACTCTACCTCCGTGCTATACCCCCCAGCCCTTTTTTTGTGTGTGTGTGTGGTACTGGGGATTGAACCCAGGGACATTCTACCTCTGAGCTACACCCCCAGCCATATTTTATTTTTATTTTGAAACAGGGTCTTGCTAGGTTGATGAGAGTCTCACTACTTGCTGAGGCTGTCCTCGAACCTGGGATCCTCCTGTCTCAGCCTTCCAAGTACTGGGATTCCAAGCGTGCACCACCACGCCTGGTTCCCAGCCCTTTTTACATTTTTTTATTTTGAAGCAGGGTCTCACTGAGTTGCTGAGGGCCTCACTAAGTTCCCAAGGCTGGCCTCAAACCTCCTATCTCCTGTCTTATCTTTTCATATACTGGAATTACAGGCATGTGTCACTGCCTCTGGCTTGTATTTTATGTTCCACATTGTCTACAACGTACAAATGTGTATAGGTGTAACAGAACAGAGAAGAAAATGGTTACTAATCAACTTCCCACTCTCTTTCAGTTTTATGCATGTGAGATGGTACTTGAAGAAGAGGGCATTTATGGAGGTGAGAGGAGATGCACGTGAGTGGAAAGGGAGAGAGAACGTGTAGAAGACTGAAACTGTTGTTGTCACCCCTCCCCACCCCTCCTTCTGGTCCTACTTCTATTGGTCTAGTGGGAGGAGAGGTTCCTGAGGACGGGCCTGGGAGTAGGACCCCAACTGAGAACACAAAAGGATGCCATGGCTCAGAGTTGGCAACGACCAACTGCCCTAGTCTCACCTTCCAAAACTCCCACGGGGAAAAATGGGGTCTCCTCTCCTCTGTACTCCTTACTCCATTCTCCATGCAACTCAGACCTGCTCACAGTTCTCCCTGCTGAAAGCCCGGTCATGGACTGGTGTCAAGCCCAGACTCCTCAACAGAGTGTCCTCTGCTTTGTACCGTTGGAACCCTTCCTATCCCGTTAGCTGTATAGTGTGCTGCTTCTTTTCCTAACTACCCTCCAGCTGTAGAGACTGCTTTTCCTGTTACCTAGAATGATCTCCACCCTACAACTTTTTGCCTACTTAAACCTTTTTTTTGGTACAGAGGATTGAACCCAAGGACGTTCTACCTCTGAGCTACACCCCCCCCCATTTTATTTTTTATTTTGAAACAGGGACTCACTGAGTTGTGGAGGGCATTGCTATGTTGCTGAGACTGGCCGTGAACCTGGGATCCTCCTGTCTCCGCCTCCCAAGTACTGGGATAACAAGCATGAGCAACCATGCCCAGCTCTTACTTTTTTAATTAATTATTTAATTTATCTATTTATTGGTACTGGGGATTGAAAGGGGCATTATACCTCAGAGCTACACCCCAGCCCTATTTTATTTTTTATTTTGAAACAGGGTCCCACTAAGTTGCTGAGGGCCTCACTAAGTTGCTGAGGCTGGCCACGAACCTGTGATGCTTCTGACTCAGCCTCCCAAGTTCTGGAATTATAAGCGTGTGCTACCATACCGGGCTCTTACTTTTTATTTTGAAACAGGGTCTTGCTAGGTTGCTAAGGCTGTCATTGAACCTGTGAGCCTCCTGTCTCAGCCTATCTAGTACTAGGCATGTGCTGCTGCACCCAGTTTTTTTTTTTTTTCTTTTTGAAACAGGGTCTCACTAAGTTACGAAGGCCTTGATCTTGCCATCTTCTTGCCTCAGCCTCCTCAGTAGTGCCTACACAAATCTTACTCAGAATCTAAACTCGATTGTAAATTCTGTAGGGAAGTCTTTCCTTTACCCTTAGTTGTGATTAGATCCCTATAATATTTGTGCTCAGGGCTTGCTTGCCCCTAGCCTGGAGCTTGCTGTTTTGCTTTTTTCAGAGCACAACTATAGTTAGGTAACTTGTGTCATAATTTGTGTGCTGCATCTCTCCCCAACTCGAGAAGTCTGGGAGTGGGTCTATTTTGTTCGCCGCCATCTCCCCAGTGCTTGGCATGGTCCTACACATAGGTAGATTTCAATAAATATTTGCTGGAGCCAGGTGTGGTGGCGCACGCTTGTAATCCCAGTACTTGGGAGGCAGAGACCAGAGGATCTGGGTTCGCGGTCAGCCTCAGCTAATTAGTGAGGCCCTCCGCAACTTCGTGAGACCCAGTTTCAAAATAAAGGATAAGCCGGGCGTGGTGGCGCACGCTTGTAATCCCAGTACTTTGGGAGGCGAAGACTGGAGGATCCGGGTTCGAGGCCAGCCTCAGCTCTCTCCCTGTCTCTCTCTCTCTTTCTCTCTCTCTCTACTTAGTGAGGCCCTCCGCAACTTCATGAGACCCGGTTTCAAAATAAAGTATAAAAAAATAGGGCTGGGGGTGTAGCGCAGAGGTAGAATGTCCCTGGGTTCAATCCCCGCTACCTCAATAAATAAATAAATAAATAAATAAATAAAGGATAAAAAATAGGGCCGGGGGTGTAGTTCAGATGTAGAACGCCCCTGGGTTCAATCCCCGGTACCACACACAAAAAAAATAAAATAAATAAATAAATAAATAAATATTTGCTGGATCGTGAAGGGTGAATGAGTGTTTTCTCTGCACTTCTGGTTATCCCTCTAATAAAAACCTACCACTTACCACACTGTATTGTAGGCTGCTCTGTGTGCATGTCTCCTTTCATTATCAGACTGTGGGCTCTTTAAGGCAGGACTGTTTCTTAATCTTCCATGATTCTCCAGTGCTAAATGCAATACCTGGCATGTGGCCGACACTCAAATATTTGTTTCCTGATTGCGGCAGATCTTCATTTTAACATGGAGCTACGTACCTTCTGCAGGAAGTCTGACATTCTCTGTCCCCACAGATGTGAGCTGTGATGAATGGGCCTTCTCTTTGCTGCCACTTGATGTGGATCTGCTGAGCATGGAACTGCCAGAATTTTTCAGGGACTACTTCCTGGTAAATGCAGGGCTCGTGAGTCTTTGTGTCAGGAATGGGGACAAACATGGGATCCAGTGGGCAAGAAATACTGATTGAACTTTTGTCCAACTCATATAATTTATCTGGAGTGACAGTGATTTGATGATTGAAATATACATAGGTTGATCTGGAGGGGTCTTCCTTCAGGAGCAATAAAATGAATTCCAAGTATTCCCCAGACGCTGCCATCCCGCTTCCGATCTTCTAGGGCTAGTACTTCTCCAGCTGGGCCTATTGGGTTGATCTGTATCTTCGTGGCCCGTGTGATCCCTGCAGGAAGGAGATCAGCGTTGGACCAACACTGTCGCTCAGGCCTTACACCTTCTCAGCACGCTCTATGGACCCTTCCCCAACTACTATGGGATCGGCAGGTGTGCCAGGGTAAGAGCGCTAGTAGTACTGTTGTCCCTTTAGCCCCTGCTTCCCTGTTCTGTTCCCAAGAGGGATTATCCACAGGCATTTGGGATATGAGGTATTTTCTTTACCTTGCTTTATGTTCCAGAATAGTTCCTCAGAGAGCCAGGTGTGGTGGCACACGCTTATAATACCAGTACTTGGGAGGCTGAGGCAGGAAGATCTCAGGTTCGTGGACAGCCTTAGCAATTTGGCAAGGCCCTCCGCAACTTAGTGAGACCCTGTTGAAAAATACAGCCGGGCGTGGTGGCACATGCTTGTAATCCTAGTACTTGGGAGGCTGAGACCAGAGGATCCGGGTTCGCGGCCAGCCTCAGCTACTTAGGCCCTCTGCAACTTAACGAGACCCTGTTAAAGAACAAAAAATAGGGCTGGGGGTATAGCTCTAAGGTAGAATGCCCCTGGGTTCAATCCCCAGTACCACAAAAAAAAAAAAAATTGAAAAATATAGAGCCGAGCGTGGTGGCCCATGCTTGTAATCCCAGTACTTAGGAGGCTGAAACAGAAGGATCACAGGTTTGAAGCCAGCCTCGGCAATTTAGCGAGGCCCTCTGCAACTTAGTGAGACCCTGTTTCCAAATAAGAAGTAAAATCGGATTGGGGGTATAACTTGGAGGTAGAATGCCTCTGGGTTCCATCCCCAGTACCAGAAAAAAAATCAAAAAATATAAAATAGGCCGGGCATGGTGGCACACACTTGTAATCCCAATACTTGGGAGGCTGAGACAGGAGGATTGCAGGTTTGTGGCCAGCCTCAGCAACTTGTGAGGCCCTGTTTTAGAATAAAATAGGGCTGAGGTGTAACTTGGAGGTAGAATGCCCCTGAGTTCAATCCCCAGTAACACACACACACACACACACACACATACATACATACATACACACACACACACATACATACACACACACATACAAATAAATAAATATGGCTGGGGTGTAGCTCAGAGGTAGAATGCCCTTGGGTTAATTCCCCAGTACAGGAAGGAAGGAAAGAAGAAAGAAAGGAAAGGAAAGAAGGAAGGAAGAAAGGTTGTATTCCTAAATGTCTTTTTATCTCAGGGGCAGGTAGCATTCCGTCTTTGTTAGTATGGGGAGGTGGGGAGGGCTGGGAACAGATGGAAGTAGAATAGGTTCATGTTCTTCATAATTAGCTCCCTTCTTGGGTACAAGGTGAAGTGTCACAAGAAGGTGTTAGCGTCTGTAGGTATGGAGCTGCATAGGAACTTGAGCACAAAATTGAGAATATCTTGGTCCCTGACAGATGTCATATGAATTGTGGAGGAAACTGGATGAGGAGGAGGACAGTGAAACCAAAGGCCGAAGGCCAGAGATTGGACATATTTTTCTCCTGGACAGAGGTAAATTATGCCCAGTGCTCCTCTTATCTTTGGCCCCTAGAAGACACAGGAATATGGAATATGGTGGTAAAGTTAGGATCCTTCAGTTAGGGCTGTGAATCTCCAAAATGATTAGGAGCATGGGCAGTGGGTCCTGTGCAAATACTCATGCTGATAGAAGCAAACTGTGGAGGGCTGGGTCAGAGGCACCTTCACGGTCAGCATCTTGGTTTCAGACATGGACTTTGTGACGGCGCTTTGCTCCCAAGTAGTTTACGAGGGCCTGGTGGATGACACCTTCCGCATCAAGTGTGGTGAGTGCCATAGTCAAGGTGGACATGGTCCTCCGCCTCTGGAGTCCACCACGATGGGGTATGGCTTCTGGGAGAGACCCTGACTCTTGAGTGCAGGGCCAGCACTGGGGAACCTTCCCGGCATGCCGTTCAGGAGAGGGTGGGAGAAGCTTCAGTGGGGATCCTAATAGCCCTCCCTCTGATCTCAAAGGAAGTGTGGACTTTGGCCCAGAAGTCACATCCTCTGACAGGAGCCTGAAGGTGCTGCTCAACGCTGAGGACAAGGTGAGGGCATGGACACTAGCGGTGGATATACCCTCTGCTTACCCAAGCTCAGTGCCCAGCTCTGGAAGAGGAGCCCGAGGCCAGGGGAGAGGTTTCCGCACCAGCTAACATTATACACAGAACAGTGTAGGTGCTCGACACCCACTTACTGATACCAGCGCGGTTTTCCTTGTACTTTTTTTTTGTGGTACTGGGGATTGAACCCAGGGGCATTCTACTTCTGAGCTACACCCCAGCCCTATTTTATTATTTTGAAACAGGATCTTACTAGGTTGATGAGTCTCACTACTTGCTGAGGCTGTTCTCAAACCTGTGATCCTCCTGTCTCAGCCTCCCAAGTACTGGGATTACAAGCGTGCGCCACCAGGCCAGGCTCTTCCTGTACTTCTGAGCCTTCTTCCTGTACTGCCATTCTTCTGATGGAGTAGGAAAGGAGAAGTTGTGGTTCTGACATAGTTACTCCTGTCTTGTTCTCCTCACAGGTATTTAATGAGATTCGTAATGAGCACTTCTCCAATGTCTTCAGCTTCTTGAGCCAGAAGGCCCGGAACTTGCAGGCCCAGTATGATGTGAGGCTCTAAGCCCTTTTCTTCTGTTTTGTCTCCTTAGTGGTTCCCCAAAGCTGTTGCCTTCTGACTCCCCTTTTACTGCTGCCTATAGGCCCCCTGTTTCTTCTCCTGAGTGGGTAGCAGCTGGGGGAGGGGGTCATTTCTCTCTGAGGCCAGGAGGTGCTGACCTTATGGGGATGTCCCCACAGCGCAGGAGAGGCATGGATATCAAGCAGATGAAGAACTTTGTGTCCCAGGAACTCAAAGGACTGAAACAGGAGCACCGCCTGCTGAGCCTCCGTAGGTGCCAGCTTGGACCTGGGAGGGGAGATGACAGCACACCCCCCGGGGGATGCTGCTGAGGGCCACTGCCTCCAGGAAGAGATCCCTGTACACCAGGCAAAGAGTGGTCTCATTTGATATATAATGGGAAGAAGTGCTTCTGAATTTTGCCTTACGAGGTTTTTATTTTTCTGGATGGTAAACAGACATCCTTCCAGAACTAGGAATATGTATGCCATCTCCCTTTTTGTCCTATCTGCAGATATTGGGGCCTGTGAATCCATCATGAAGAAGAAAACCAAGCAGGACTTCCAGGAGCTAATTAAGACAGAGCATGGTAACTGCAGCATCCTGGCTGTGCTCCTTCTTATGCTCCTACCCCTGGCTCTCAGGCCCAGCCCCCCACCCCCACCCCAACCCCCAAAGATGCTCTTTGGCCTTTCCAGCTGATGCTGGCTGTGTGGAATGCTGCCAGAAGTCCTGGGGGTCCCTTAACCCATCCCATGGATGGAGAAAGAGACAGGAGACAGGTGCCTGTTACCATAGATGGCAACAGCTGAGCCGATCCCTTCTGATTACTCACAGCGCTGCTAGAGGGGTTCAACATCCGGGAGAGCACCAGCTACATTGAAGAACACATAGACCGGCAGGTGAGCGGGGACAGGGCCGGGGAGGCTAGGGACGATGTTTAGAGGTGGGTTGCTTAAGCAGAAGGAAGAGAAAAAGTGCCTTGTGAAACTTCAGGTCTCCTCCACTCTCTCCTGTGCAGGTGTCACCTATAGAGAGCCTCCGCCTCATGTGCCTTTTGTCCATCACTGAGAATGGTAAGACCAAAGATGAGAAGGCCAGATTGAAAAGTATGCCTCAGGGAGAGAAGAAATAATTTTGAGAGACAAGGACAAGTATCTTAGCAAACAGAATGTTTCCCAGCCGGGCATGATGGCATGTTTGTAATCCCAGTACTTGGGAGGCTGAGATAGGAGGATCGCAGGTTCGTGGTCAGCCTCAGCAAATAGTGAGACTCTCATTAACCTAGCGAGACCTTGTTTCAAAAATAAAGAATAAAAAATAGGGCTAGGAGTGTAGCTCGGAGGTAGAATGCCCCTGGGTTCAATTCCCAGTATCGAAAGAAAAAAGTTTCACTGTTACTTCATGTTTTTTCCCCCCTGTAAAATAAAAGCAATTGTGTGTGTGTGTGTGTGTGTGAGTGTGTGTGTGTGTGTGTTACTGGGGATTGAACCCAGGGGCATTCTACCTCCAAGCTACACCCCCAGCCCGATTTTATTTTTTATTTTGAAACGGGGTATCACTAAGTTGCAGAGGGCCTCACTAAGTAGCTGAGGTTGGCTGTGAACCTGTGATCCTCCTGTCTCAGCCTCCCAAGAACTGGGCATACAGGCATGCGCCACCATACCTGGCCAGATTCTGCAACCTTTTATGGCAACTTCTTTTTATTGTTAAAGTATTCAAGTTGGTCAATATTCCTCAAGGTTGCTTTCTACTTAGAGTAGTATTTTATGTATTATTTATTTATTTTGTGGAACTGGGGATTGAACCCATGGGCATTCTACCTTCAAGCTATACCTCCAACCTTATTTAATTTTGAAACAGGATCTCACTAGGTTGCTGAGAGTCTCACTACTTGCTGAGGCTGTCCTCAAACCTGCGATCCTCCTGTCTCAGCGTCCCAAGTACTGGGATTACAAGCATGCACCACCACACCTAGCTGTATTTTGCGTATTCTAAATCCCTTTTAAGGTAGTTAGAAGTCCATTTCTGAGCCGGGCACGGTGGCACACGCTTGTAATCCCAGTACTTGGGAGGCGGAGACTGGAGGATCCGGGTTCGTGGCCAGCCTCAGCTACTTAGTAAGGCCCTTCGCAACTTCGTGAGACCCGGTTTCAAAATAAAGTATAAAAAATAGGGCCAGGGGTATAGCTCAGAGGTAAAACACCCCTGGGTTCAATCCCCGGTACCACACACACAAAAAAAAGAAGTCCATTTCTTCATACTTCCATGGAACTCATTTTTACACTATTCATTTCTCAGCAGCTGTAAAGTACTTCCAGGGAAAACCGCCCCTTAGCTAGAAAGAAATGCACAAAATATGGGATCTTCTCTCCCCAACTATCATTAGCATTAGTTCCAATGTCCCCTCAGCACTCTGCAGTTCAGAGCTCTTCCTTGGAACTCTCAGACCAAGGATTTGGCTTTTAAGAAGCAAGCTCCAATTTAGCAGTCCATTTAGAATTAACTTTCAGCCGGGCATGGTGGCACATGCTTGTAAGCCTACTCCTTGGGAGGCTGAGACAGGAGGATCGCAGGTTTCAGCCAGCCTCAGCTTCTTAGTGAGGCCCTCTACAACTTAGTGAGACCCTGTTTCTTTTTTTTTTTTTTTTTTTTTTTT
>PVJS01062720.1:0-10662 GCA_004027185.1 Glis glis | reverse complement strand
AAAAAAAAAAAAAAAAAAAAAAAAAAAATTGTTCTTGTCATGTATTTGGGTCACAGCAATGTAAAAGCTGAGTAAAACAGTGCTAAATGTTGGGATAAGTCCTGAACCAATTAGTAACAACATCCAGGCAGTTAATAAAGGAGTGACCAGCCTTCAGAAGAACTGTTGCAAACTGGAGAGTATGAGCCCTATAAGGAGTATTGGAGATGTAGCACCTGGTTTCCACTCTTATGTGTTATAAGGGGTTTCTGTATTGTTAAATATGCTAGTTTTTTTTCTTTTTTTGTGCGTGGTTGAACCCAGGGGCATTCTACCTCAAGCTACACCCCCGGCCCTATTTTTTTTTAGACTTTATTTTGAAACTGGGTCTCACGAAGTTGTGGAGGGCTTCATTAAGTAGCTGAGGCTGGCCTCGAACCTGGATCCTCTGGTCTCCACCTCCCAAGTACTGGGATTACAAGCGTGCACCACCACGCCCAGCTAGTTTTTTCTTTTTTAAAAATAAGGCCAGGAGTGGTAGCTCACACTTGTAATTCCAGTACTTGGGAGGCTGAGACAGGAGGACTACAGGTTTGTGGCCAGCCTCAGCTACTTAGTGAGGCTCTCTGCAACTTCATGAGACCTTGTTTCAAAATAAAGAATAAAAAATAGGGCTGGGGGTTGTAGATCGGAGGTAGAATATCTCTGGGTTCAATCCCCAGTGCCAAAAAACAAACAAACAAAAAAAAAAGAAAATTGGGCTGGGGGTATAGCTCAGAGGTAGAATGCCCCTGGGTTCAATCCCCAGTATTGCAAAAAAAAAGTCATGAATTTATATTTTATTGAAATCTACCAAATTAAAAAAGCATCTTTCTCTTCCTTTATTTTTCTGTTATCTTTTTAAATTAAATACATCATACATATCTGTGAACATTGGTTTGAAACTTCTGGTCCAAATGACCAAAGTCAGTTTTTTTTGCAAAGTATATAAAGTAATAATATATTAGCATTCTATTAGAAAGCTACTCAAATAGTTGACACATATTTGATGTGCCAGGAATAGCATTTTCATTAAAGAACCACTCTTAGTTTCTAAGAGTCACACTGCACTCTTAGTTGCACTCTAAGCAAATAAATTTCTCACAGAATTCAAAAATATTATTGTCAACCAAAGCAGAGGCTTGTTAGATATTTATTAATACAAGTAGTAGTTTAATATATCAGTTTTTTACTTGGGGAAGGATTTAAATTGGATATTTTAGGCCACTAATGTGTATTCTCAGTAATAGAAATGTTTGCATTTCATTTCTGAATTTTCTTTTTCAGCTTCTTTTGTTCTTTTAGCATAGAGATAATAATATTAGTAAGCCAATTCAATAGATCCAAACCATACATATTTGCATAGCAAATGTGTTGTAGAGATGGTGGTAGGGGCTGATCCTTGTCATTTCAATATAACTCTTGGTGCCTACTTGGAAATCATTTTTAGTCAGTTGTTCTGAGCTTTAAGTTCATATTTGAATCACATGGGGGAGTTTTCAAAAATTCTAATGCCCTGGCTGCATCCCACAGCAATAAAATGAGAGCTTTTTGGTGGAATGTGAATGGGTTCAGTATGTTTTAAAGCTCTTTAGTTATTTAGTTGATTCTGCTATGTCAGAAAACTATCATTCTAACTGGTGTTGAGTAGAATTCTCCATTAAGGCAGGAAGTTATAAGAATCTTAAAAACCAGGAGGGTATGGGTGAGGGATATAGCCCAGTGGTAGACTGTGTGCTCAGCACGTGCAAGGCCCTGGGTTCAATTCTTAGTACCAAAACAAAACAAAAACACAAAGCACATGGGGGCTAGATGATTTCACTCAGACAATATTTTAACAAACATATATTAAATACCTACTTTATGATAGATACTTTGCTTTTGGAGTCAAGGTGCAAAGATGAATAAAATGCCTTTTGGCCCCTCAAATGTATGGAAATCTATTAATTGAAGTCAATTATTATGAATGAATAAACGAAATGTTAATTTTTTTTGGTAGAAATATTCCTATACTAAGAAGTAAATGCCAATATTATGGGGAAATTTAGTTGAGGTATAAGGGGAAAATCACACAGGAATTGTTGTTTGAGTGAACTTGAACTTGAACTTGAACTTGAACAGAGTATTTTGGGCCTCAGTAGGATGGATGCTAGGAGGCATGAATCTGACATGGTGGGAAAAATTTGTCCACTTTAATTTCCTTAGGACAATTAATCTGAACATAATACACAAAATGATTATTCTCACTAAAATTTTTTTAAATTCTATTACATAATTTACATTTAAAAATTTTATTACACTTGTCAGAATAAAGTTCTCTGACTTTAATGTACATCAAAACCATCTTGATGGCTTGTTAAACTACAGATTGTCTCCCTTTCCACCCCCCGCCTCACTTCTTCCAGTTTCTGATTTGATCAGTCTGGGGAGAAGCACAAGAATATGCATTTCTAACAAGTCCCAGGTGGTGCTGATACTTCTGGTGCAGGGACCACACGTTGAGAACCGTTGGTAATAAGAATCCCAAAATCAGTGTCAGCTGGTATAGTCTATGCTCACATGAGGAGTTTCATAATAAGCTATTTTACTCCATTTCACCTGTAAAATAAAGAGTTTGAACTGTAACTTAGTTCATTTTGTGGTGCTATAAAAGAATACCACACACTGAGTAATGTACAGAGAACAGAGTTTTCTTATATTTCTGGAGTCGGGGAAGTCCAATATCAAGGGCTCTAACCCTCATCACCTTGCAGGGACCCAATCTCTCAATACCATCAACATGGGAATTTGGAGACTCAGTTTCCAACATTTGAACATAGGAGAGACATGTTCACATCATATCAAACTGGATAATATCTATGACAAAGAATTATGGACATCTTGGCCTAATAATGAATGAGTACTCTCAAAGTATTATTTAAGGAAGGATAGGTGTTACAAAGAAGTAGAATATTAAGTGTCTACTATAACTAAGCAATTAATTTCAGTTCCTAAATTTTAATACCTAATCAGTGAAGTCCAGTAGTTAGTCAGACTCACTATTCCCTGATGGCAGTTTGGAGATCATTATTCCTGTCTTTGGTATCTCTGAAATCTGTAAGATACTTTTCAAGGTGTGTTTTCCAACCTCTGGGCTTGTTCTCCTTGAAAGGAGTTCTGGTATTTATATGGATTAATGTGTATTTCTTTATTTCACTAAATTCCCATTGACATCTTAGTACTCTACAGAGATTGATACCTATTATCTGCTAGCAGACTCCTAGTTTAAAATTCTCAAACTGCTCTAGCATTCTGAGGTCTCTGTATTGCAAACTTGGGGAATTCAGGCAACTTTAAATTTAAGAACATATAATGATGGTTGGGCCAGTGGAGGGAGCTGTTTACTTGGGAATCACTGACCTTTTTGGTATACAGTAGATAGGAGCACAGTTTTTGTTGCTAGTGAAGAAAGTAGTACTAAAACATTTATTTCTCTGATTTGGCATTTTCATTGATCCAAACTGCTTATATTGCTTTGAATTTAGAGAGAAATTTACCTTATATCATTGCCTCAAGGAACTGTGCCTCAATGACTTGCTACTAAGTGGAACATAGGTAAGAGTTGGGAGCAAGAAGAAATCTTGGGAAAAGAGAAAGGCTGAGAGGCATGAACAGTTCCTTATTAGTAAGCAAATAGCAACCTTAACTCATATAAGAGATAAGTTATCTTTGATAACAAAAGAATAATAAGAAAAGAGAATAAAGGAAGTGCATATTTATCTTTCAAGTCACATTTCCTTTGGAGTTTCAGTGTTAATGATTATTTATTTTAATAAAATGAGTAGAATTAAATTGATTAAATATAGAACACTGAATTTCAGGACTAATTAATAATGCCACTAATCAGAAGAAGGCCAGGTGTGAGAATAGAAAAGAATATTCAATGATGGCTAATAAAAATTAAGAATGAGGCTTATATAATGTGAAAGTTACCTGTTAGGATCAAAATTTTGAAGTTCTATTCTATGTTTCTCCCACATTTATGCTTTTCTGTGCCTTTGATAGTTCAGAATATCTCATAAACTTGAAATTCATAGAGGTCCTATTTAGTGAATATTTATTAGCCTATAAGATATTCAATAATTTGCTTCAAATTTTTCCAACTATGTAAATTTTTATCATAGTTGATAGATTCATATGTGAAAAATAGCCCACATTTAATGTTATGTGACTAAGAAATTCTCATATTTAATATTATAATTTTTGGTCCCTTGAGAATATTATATAATTTTACCTATTTATTATTTTATTATTGAATTCTTGATTTCTCATTATTTTCACATAATATATATTTGTAATTATTATTATCTTCAAAAAACTAAAATTCCAAAAGAAAAAAATGATTTAGCTAAAATCTTACAAATGAAACAATGAAAAATCAGTCTAAGTTTATATAAGAAGACAATGTCAAAGGACTCTATATCACATACTGATAAAGTTTATCTTTCAGAAAGAAAGCTCTCAAGCTGAGAACCAGGGTTTAGAAATCCTACTTATGTCTTTAAAATATTACTACACTACTTTTATTTAGACTAAGAGAGGCTTGTGAGCTGCTTTGCATTCTAATCAAGTAGATTAAGCTCTATGAATCCTTTGGCTGAGATTTTCTACTGATAGCTGGCAGTTCTCTATGATAAAAAAAAGAAAAAAGTTCAAAAGCCTTTGCAGGGCAATCTGTTTAGTTTTGCAAGGCTTGCCTTTCCTACTAATGTACTAGAAGTATGACATAGGATTTGTCTCTCTCAGGGAGAGATTACTCCATGATAATATATAAATTTGGATTTTTGAATTGCACTTCAGGCAATTAGATGTTACTGAAGATTTTGTAATAAAATATGTTTTATTATAAATTTTTCAGGTAACTCTGTACTTCTTGTTTATATCTCATCCCCAGGAAGAATGAAGATGATTTCCTGAACATCAAATCTATGAGAAAATAATAACTATGAGCATAAGCATTTTATTATCATCTTTTATACAAGGGTTCTTTAAAAACAAGTTATAGATTTACATAACTTTAAAAAATATATTAACCTTTTTTAAATTTAGTACTAGAACCCTCTAGCTTCTTATATAAAGACATTTCTAAGCTGCTCACTATTTAGTAATATTATATGATTCTTATAATAAAGTCAGAAACATAATTCTTAGAACTTCACCTAGGCAGCACACATTCAATTTTATTGTCTCCTCCGCTGGCCTGAAATCACTAATGAGAGTCCGAATGTCATGAGGCAATGAGGATTGCCCATCAGATGTGGAGCTTAGTCAACTGTGTAATGAAGTCTTGTTTGTTTGCTTCCTTTTGTATAGCATTTAGTGAATCTCAACACGTTTTCAGCTGCTTAGTGATATTGCTCATTTCATTACTTTTCCTAAACTTTTTTGCATCATTTTACTAACCATTACTAAACTTTATTTCATTTTGCATACCTAGTAAGGCAGTGCCAAAGTGATCGGCATCGGAGTAACTAATAGGCACTAAAACAGGATAATGACACTTCTAAAAGGGAAGGCCTCAAAGATGATAAGAAATTAGAAACTACATTCATCACATTTCTTTATACAATTGAAAAAAGATTTTCAACATGAAAACACAAGACAGTGGAATTGGAAACTTTCAGATATAACATGTAACCCATTTAGCTCTGTTGAAGTAGGGGTGGACACTCTGAGATTGACATTTCTCTAGATAATAATTTCGTTTTCCCTAAATTCATCTAAAATGTCTATCACCATCCCAAACAGGCACTTTATGAAACTAAAACACAAATCTCAATCTAGTTGACTATTCAAGAAGTAATGCGGTTAATTAGAAAGAAATAATTTTACTTTTTGACATAATTTTATAGCTACCAGTTGCAAACTATTCAGTTTCTCAATGCAGAATTCATGCTACCCAATATTAACACAGAAATTATTAAATATAAAGTCAGCTTTAAAGTAACTGCTGGATTTTTAAAAACATTACTACATAATTATCAAGAAATTATTACTTTTTGACAAATGGAACTGATGTCAGGTAGTTTTTACTGCCTATAAAAATAAACTCCTAAATGTGTATATATTGTTTGGAAAACATGAAATAAAAATAATAAAAAAACCACTGGAATAGATGAAGTTGTACAAACTATAAGTTAACATCCCTCACAAAGTTTCATAAATATGGACAAAATTGTGCAATGGTGGCAAAGGTTTTGATAACTTCTAAAAGTTAGATTCTAAATTCCTATATAGTATGACTCAGTTAGTAGAGCCCACAACTCCTAATTGAGAATATTCACTCAAATTATGCTACATATGTCTGCTATATTCTTCCGACAAACATGTTAATACCTAAAACTATGTAATTTAGCACTTTTTTCAACCTCAACAAGGATTTTTATCTTTAAGTCTATAGCAACTAGATAACATTTATGTTTATTTCTAGGATTCTCTCCCCTCTTAAAATCTCTACAAAAACAAACCTTTTGTTAAGCCATTCATAATTCACATAATATTTGCCCAGCTACATCGAAAAATTCAAGGATCCTAAATATCTTGTTATGCATTGCAGTTCCTGAAGTATGTCCATTTCCTTCTCTGTGTAGAAACAAGAAAATACTTTCGCATTTTTTCCTTTGAGTGCCAATTTCTTATTAGTACTCTTTCCCAATGTAACATGTTTACCTGGAATGTATTTTAACTATTTTTGTATAGTGCAAACTGAAACATGCACGTTTTGTACAATTGTGCTTTTTCGTGGGACATAGGCAGCATGATCCAGTTGTTTTCTATCATTTGGTTTCACTGATCTAGGAATGTTGGTTATATCAAACATTAAATTTAAAAATGACCACTCTTAAATTAAAATTAACTTTTAAATGTTTATAGGAGTATGTGATGTGAAGTGATCTGAAATTTGTAATATTTTGTCATGAACTCTACTGCTCCGAATTATTATAATGTAATAAAATAATTATGGTGATCAAAAAATAAATAAATAACATTTTAATAATAAAGTAAAAAGCAATCAAATGCTTGGTATTCAAAGTAAATAAATAAAATATGAATAAAAGGATTGTAGAGTGAAATGTGTAAGTCCCTTTATATCTCTACCTGAGGTGTCTTCTATCACCAACAATCCTTTCGCTGATTCTCTAGATACCAATTGTGTTTTCAACAATTCATTGCTGATACTCCCTGGAGTTAGTACAGGCCTCTCAGCTTAAAGGCTCATTCCTACAAGACTGCTCTAGCTGGGCGTGGTGGCTCACACTTGTAATCCCAGTACTTTGGGAGGCAGAGACCGGAGGATCCGGGTTCGCGGCCAGCCTCAGCTTGCGCGCTCTCCCTCTCTCTCTCTCTCTCTCTTCCCTGTCTCTCTCTCTCTCTCTCTTTCTCTCTCTCTACTTAGTGAGGCCCTCCGCAACTTCGTGAGACCCGGTTTCAAAATAAAGTATAAAAAATAGGGCCGGGGGTATAGCTCGGAGGTAGAACGCCCCTGGGTTCAATCCTTGGTACCACAAAAAAAAAAAAAAAGACTGCTCTGACTTCAAACCCCAATAGCTGATGTTGGGGCACCCATACTTCTGATTGCCTGGTTATAACTTGGGGGTTCCTACCTTATCTTAAGGTTCCATAATTTGCTAGAAAGGCAACAGCGTTCATAAAGACAGTTAATGTGCATTTATTGGTTTATTTCAAGAGGATGCAACTCAGAAACAACTAAATGAAAGGAATATTAGCACAAGGAACAGGGGTAGAAGTGTGCATAGAGGCTGCAGGGTCTCCCTAGGCCTGCCAGCTTTCACCAACCTGGAAGCTCATCAAATCCAATTGTTCAAGAATGTTGACAGAGCTTCCTCTCCAGTGTCTCCCCCCTTTCCTGGAGGTTGGTGAGTGGGACTGAAAGTACAGCTCTAATCACTTGGTCTTTCTGGTGAATAGCCCCATCTGAGGCAATCCGGGTACCATAATCTAATTTAGCTCATTAGCATAAACTCAGGTGTGGCTGATAAACGGAAAAACAAAAGTCACTCAGACATGCCTATCGCTCAGAATATTCCAAGGGTTTTAGTAGCTCTGCACTACGAATCTTGGATAAAAGACCAACTATATTTATCTTTCTCTACCCCATTTCTTCTTCAATGGTTGGTTTGTATTCTTCTCAGCTCTTTTCCTGTGTGGCTTAGGGCCAGATTTAATTTGAATCAAGGATAAAAAAAGGTACTATAAATTACCTTGATGAATCAGAGCACCAGAATTAAAATAAACACCATGTAAAATTATAAATTAATTGATATTTTATGTTTTTTAAAATTTTATATAAATGAGATCCTACTTTTAAAAATTTATAAAGTAATCCCTAAGATGATACCCTATTTTATTAGAATATTTTGTAATTGATGGACATTTAGCATATTTCAGTTTTTCATTTTTACCTGTAATGCTATGATTAACATCTATTTATATATATATATATATATATATATAAAGTATTTCTGTATGACAGATTCTTTTCTAGTACAAAGAATATGCAGATTTAAATTTGTCCCTCAAAAACTGTACAGCAATATACAGTAAAATGTATACTCTATGCTTGTTCAATTTTTCTAAAATCTTAATTAAAAAAATCAATATGCTGTGCGAAGTATGTTTAATTAAAATGTGGCCATTATTATAGACTCTCATATTGTTTTTAATTGATTATCACTTACTGGTAATATAATATAAAAGTGTAAAATCACAGCATATTAGGAATAGGTGCTAAATGTAATCAAGTATTTATTTTGATCTTTGATTACCCCTTTTAATTTTTTTAAACTTTTTATTCTATTATTTTAAACTTTCTCATCAAATTTGGTAATTAAGATATTATAAAAAATTGCCTAATGTAAAATTTCAGTGTGATTAGTTTTTTCCCAACTCTTAAAAAAACCTTTATAGTTATTTTCTTTTCCTGTTTTCCTGTTTCATTCATTTCAGGTTCTTTAGGTTTTTTTTTCCTCTAATTTCTTGAGGTGAAAATTTTATTTCATTTATTTTCAACGTCTATGTTCATGACAAATATTTAATAAGATAATTTTTGAGCTGAGCATCACTTTGCCTAGATGCCTAAATGTGGGGGAAGATTTTGCTTGTCTGTCTGTTTGATACTGAGGACTGATCCCAGGGGCTTTCTACCTCTGTACTACACCCCTAACCCTATTTTATTTTTTATTTTGAGACAGGGTTTCCTTAAATTACTGCACTTGCCTTGAACCTGTAGTCATTTTGTGTCACTCTCACATATTGGTAAGTGCCACTGTGCCTGGCCTGTACTTTTTAAAATTAACTTTTATTTCTATATTTTATGTAATTTCTGTTTTGATCTCCCCTTTAAACCATTAAGAGTATTCCAAAATTTTGCAGGTTTATTGTTTTGGTGTACAGCTTTTGTTAATTTCTATTAAATCAAATCCATTAACTTGTTAGTTTTGAGGTGCATTTTGTTTTTGGCCCAATAGTATTTCCAGTATCATTTCTACTTTCTTCTTTGTGGAATGCTGTGAAATTACCTTCACAATCTAATACATGTTATTTTATTTTGGTAACATTAGCATGACTGCTTGAAAAAATGTATTTCTCTATTCAAAATATTGTGCTTCCATCTACCAAGCTTGTTTTTAACATTCAATTTTTAAACAATTATGTTTTTGTCCTGAAAGTAACCTTTTAATACCTATATCTCCAATTTAATTTATGACTAAAATTTGATTTGTAGTTATATTTTTCATCATTCAATCATGAACATTAAAACATTTTTGATAATGTATTTTATAACCTTAAAGCTCATGATTACTGTTATATATTTTTGATAGCTCATATTGATGAAAAGTAGATACTACTTTTTTTCTTTTGAATGATATTTTTAATCTATTTTTGACATTAATACGGTACTTTTTAAATTAGTATTGTCTTAGTATGCTCATGCTTCCTTTTATTTTCAATTTTTTAAATCCTAATTTAAATAGCTCTATATAGTATCTCAGCAATTTTTAAAGTCTAATCGCTATGCTTTATTTTTTTAGTTTAATTAGTATTAATTAGTTTCTCTTGTCATAGGGACCAAGGTCCTGAGGAAGTCTCCAAAAGGAGACCTTGAGGGTACTTGACCTTGTCACAGAAAGGAACTGAAGGACTGCCTGGTCCCAGGAATGCACAGGTTGATTTTATTGAGAGAAGGAACAAGTACTCTGAGAGATAAGGTCTAGTGGGGGCATTGGAGAAGTGCATGCTAGCTGCAGCTCACCTAGGTGTATTGATAGATGTAAAATCTATAGTATGGGGACATGAACTAAGAGGGTGTTTTTTTTTTCAGTCATCCTTTGTGTTGCAGATTGGACATTAATTATTACCTACTAGGGGTTGTTTTCTTCATGACAAAAAGTTTCTAATAATAATTTCCCCATAAGGAGTTTTTGTTGTTCTGCTCTGTGAACTTAAAAAAAAAAATACTACACTGAGGGAGTTGGGAGGGGGGTGGAGAGAAACACACTAAAGCGCATGAGGTATATATCCAAACTTATAAAACTCAAATCACTGTGCAAAGCACTAAAGGGAGGGAACGGGGAGGGAATGGGG
>PVJS01062719.1:0-10662 GCA_004027185.1 Glis glis | reverse complement strand
TCTTTAAATGTTTGTTTATCATGGAACATTTTTATTTCTCCATCAATTTCAAATGATAGCTTTGCTGGATATTTCAGTCTTGGTTGGAAGTTGTTTTCTTCCAGGGTCCGGAGTACTTTGTACCAATCCCTCCTGGCATTCCTGACTTGAGTTGAGAAGTCTGGGGTGATTTTTATTGTTTTGCCCCTGTATGTCACACGTTCTTTTGTTCTTACTGCTTTTAGGATTCTTTCTTTGGCCTCTATGTTAGTCATTTTAATTATTACGTGGCGAGGGGAGGTCCTTCTTTGGTCCTGTCTTGATGGCGTTCTATATGTCTCCTGTATGTGCATGTCCAAATCTTTCTCTATGTTCGGAAAATTCTCTGAAATTATTTCTTTGAAGAGGTTTCTTATACCCTTGGTCTGTGCTTCTAAACCTTCTTTAATGCCTTTTATCCTTAGATTAGGACGCCTTGCATTGTCTTGTATTTCTTGAATGGCCAGGGTGTGTTGTTGTAATATCTTCTGTATATCATTGTGTTCTCAGTTTTGAATGAGCTGTCTTCCAGGAGTGATACCCTATTTTCCATGTGGTCGAACCTACTAGCATTTGTCTCTATTGCAGTCTTTAATTTGTTTATTGATTCCTTCATTTCGTTCAGAGTTTCTTTCTGATTCTTCCTTAGAGCCTCAACTTCCTCCTTCATCTCCTCTATGCTTACTTTGAGGCCTTTCATCATTCTGAAGATCAAAATTCGGAATTCTCCGTCTTGCATTTCCTGCAGGTCAGAGTCAGTTATCTCACTTGTTGATGCATTGTGGGTGTTTCTTGTTTCCTCAGTGTTCTTCATTCTTGCATTTTCGGTGTTTTCCATTTTGTGTTTCTGTCGCCTCCGCATCATTTTCTTTTCTGCGTACGAGACCTCTTGATGGCTCCTGTAGTCCCAATTGGGTCAGTATGCTGCAGGCTGTGGATCCCTCTCGTCTGGTTGGCTGGGGCGTGGTACTGTGTGTGGAGGGGTACGCAGGGTCCGGAGCTCAGGTGTTGTCACGTGAGGAGCACTTCAAGGCGTGGTGTTGGGTGTAGGTACTGAGGCACAGGTGATGGTGCTGGAAGATGCCCTGTTTCTGATGTGCAGGTGCTGGGGGTCGCCCGGACCCGTAGGGATGCACATGTGTTATGGGTCTCGGGCAATGTCGCCGGAGGGTGCCCGGGCTCTGATGCGCTGTGCTGAGGATTTCAAATGGGCCCGTGGGAGGTGCGGGCTCCAGGTATCGAGTAGGGGTGCCTAAGGGTGCATAGGCTCCATGGCACGGCACAGAGTATTGCGCGTGAGTCCCAGGGGAGCGTGTGCTCCTAGATCTCAGGTGTCAGCGCCGGGGCGTGTCCTGACTCAGACAGCCCGGAGAGTCACGCGGGTCTTGGGTGGCTGCGCTGGAGGGTATCTGGGCTCTGGCGCAGAGGTCGCCGAGGTGACGCCGAGGCCTGGGGCGGGCGCAGAGGCTGCTGGGGTGACGGGCGGGGACGCCGGGGTCTGGTACCTGGCGCATAAGCCTCCAAGGTGATGCCGAGGCCTGGGGCGGTAGCAGAGGCTTCCGAGGTGAAGCTGAGGCCTGGGGCGGGCGAAGAGGCTGCCGGGGTGACGCCGAGGCCTGGAGCAGGGGCTGCCGAGGTGGCGCAGAGGCTGTTGGGGTGACGTCGAGGCCTGGGGCGGGCACAGAGTATGCCAAGGTGATGCGGCAGGGGGAATCCGAGGCCCGGGGCAGGCGCAGAGGCTGCCAAGGTGACACGCGGGGACGCTGGGGTCTGGTACTTGGCACAGAGGCCACCAAGGTGGCGCAGAGGCTGTCGGGGTGACGCCGAGTCCTGGGGCGGGTGCAGAGTACGCCGAGGTGACATGCGGGTGGGATCCGAGGCCCAGGGCAGGCGCAGAGGCTGCCAAGGTGACGCGCGAGGACGCCGGGGTCTGGTACCTGGTGCGGAGGCCGCCGAGGTGGCGCAGAGGCTGCTGGAGTGACGCCAAGGCCTGGGGCGGACGCAGAGTATGCCAAGATGACGCCGCGGCGGGGGGGGGGATTCCGAGGCCCGGGACAGGCGCAGAGGCTGCCTAGGTGACATGCAGTGACACCGGGTTCTAGTAGCTGGCGCAGAGGCCGCCGAGGTGAAGCCGAGGCTTGGGGCGGGCGCAACGGCCCCAGAGGTGAACCTGAGGCCTGGGGCGGGCGCAAAGCACTTTTTATTTTTTGTTTTAAAACAGGGTCTCACTAAGTTGCTGAGGCTAGCCTTGAGCCTGTGATCCTCCTGTCTCAGCTTCCCAAGTACTGGGATCATAGGTGTGCACCACTGCACCTGACTTGGATGATGGCTTTTTATTTGTGCGCTCACCTTGTCTGGCTTTGGCAAGATTGAACATATCCTGTGTTTTTTTCTACTGATCGTACCTCCCCTCCATTGAGTTTCCACATATGCTAGTGACAGATTTTATTCCAGCTGTTGTGACAGCACAAGCCCTCTAGCATCAGTGAGAGGATGTAACAAAACAAAAAACAAAACAAAACAAAACAAAAACAAAACAAACCCAAATCTTGATCATGGAAGAAATTGTAATCTGGGGTTGTAAGTGGGAGAACCCGTTCAGCTCAAAGGAGGAAGGTCAGGGTCATAGTCTCCAGGGTCAGCAATCTGAACTTGAGGTGCCAGGGTGCGAGGTGCACTCTGTGTGAGGGTGGGCATGTGTCTTTACCTGATGTGTCTGTGTGGGTATTCACACGTGCTCGTAATAAGCCTGTACACACCAGAGCACATCGTGTCTATACACGTATGTGAACATGTGAATGAGCCTATGTATATATGTATGAATATGTGTGTTGGGCGGAGAGGTTGCTTGTGGGTGTACTGAAGAAATTTCTGTCTCATTCTGGGGCTGGTCAGGACATTACAGGGGTTGCTTCATCCTTCACAGGTTTTGGGGGTACATGGACCAGAAGGCCAAGGTGAGGTACAACTGGGAAAGACTGAAGCAGGGAAAGTGAGGCCCGGATCCCACATTGTGGCTTGGAGGAGGCGACTTCATCTCTCTTAACCTCAGTCTCTCCATGCAAAAAGAAAGCATGGAAGAGACTCAGCCAGCCCTGTCCCTTTCTTCCGCCCTTAAGCTTGGTGCGAGACTCGGGAAAACTTCATGCATTTCCTTTTGCTGAAACTGCTCGGCAGAGTTCACTAACTTTTCCTCAGAACACTGTATTTGTAAGTTTACAGGTGCTTGGAATACACTTAGGCAATGTGGCCCCAGCTCTGTTTTTTGCTTTAAGGGTAAGGGTGGGGGCGTGGGCTTCGTGGCATCTGCAGGAGCCGCACTGCTCATGCTGCTCGGTGGCCAGAGGACGAGGACGGTAAGGAAGACCTGCTGCCGTTGAGTCTGAGGAAACATGGGAGGATGCAGTCCAACTCTGACCCAGCCCCCCAAACGCTCCCAAAGCATTCCCCCACATCATACCTTGTGGGAAGTGTAATCAGGACTCTTTACGATATAAGTGACAGAAACAAAACAAAACACCCAAGTCAAATTAGTTTAAGGAAAAAGCAAAATTTGTTGGGTCATATAACTGGGAAGTCCAGATGTAGGTTTCAGGCATAGCTGGGTCCAGGCTTCAACCATCTTCAGAATGTTCTCTTTTTCTTTATCTCTTTGATCTTTCTCCCTCTGCGTTGGCTGCATTCCTTCCTTGGACAAAGCAGTAAACTCTCTGTGTTGGAGAAAGATGGCCACTAGTCCTAACTTCACATACTCCCAAGATGCACCAGAACAGGAAGTCATCTTCTCAGATTGCTTTAGCGGAGCAGTCTCAGCACTGATTTGCTTGGCTCAGGTCATGTGTCCACCCCCGTCCAATCATTGTGGCTAAGGAGACATACTGCTCTGATTGGTCGTTATGAATCAGGGATTAGCAGTTCCCTGAGAGCACTTGGAGCTGAGAAGGAGTGTACCCCCAAATAGACAATTAAAATGCGTGTTTCCTACAGGAAGAAAAATGCTGGCTCAGTTTAGAGAGAATGGGTCCCTCCCCTTAGGTTGCTTTCTGGGCTTGGCAGGCAACATTTCTGTTGCTTTGGAGCCAGCTCAGAGCTGCAGGAGGAAGATCGCATGATTGTACCATTGCTGCTCAGTGTGTGAATTTCCACCTCCACCTCACATTCTCAAGGATCTCTGCGATAAGGTCACCACTGGAAATTATTTATGCATGCCTATCTCTTTCTTGAGACTCTGGGAACCCAATCTGGAAAGACCAGTTCAAAGTTTCCCTGTGTTCCTTCTGGTCCAATCACACTGGGGAAGAAGAAGTTCAATGTTGGATGCAAATGTTTGAGAGGACCATTGATTAAAGGCCACTAATCTAGTAGATCCCACCTATAGATTAAATCTGTTTGACTGGATTCTGGGAGACCCACCCAGCCAGTAAAGGTCCTGGACACTTTATCCTTATGAGGAATCACTAAGGGAAGTGGAGATATTATTTATCTTGAAAAATAGAAGACATACAGGATCTACTGCTCATTAATTTTATCTGTAGGGAGGAATGTTCTGTGGAAGTGCCTTAGCTCAGGTTCCTGTTACAACTTACCACAGATTGAGCAGCTTAAGCCACAGAAATTTAATTTCTCCAAGTCCTGGAGGTTAGAAGGTCAAGTGTAGGTCCAAGTCGGGCAGGGCTGTTTTCTGGTGAGTACTCTCTTCCTGGCTTGCAGGCATCTGCCTTCTTGCTGTGTCCTTAATGGTGGAGAGAGAGCAAGGGAGATCTCTGGTGTCCCTTCTGATAAGGAATCTTCCTATTGGATCATCCCCCTTCCCAGTGATTCATTTAATCTTCATTGTCTTCATGAAGGCCCCATCTCCAAATATAGTCACTTTGGGAGTTAGGGCTTCAATGGATGAATTTTGGAGGAAACAAATTTTTACTTCATAGTAGGAAGGGACAGTAGATTCATTCTTATTCTCAGTGAATCTCAGCTTCCTTATCTAAAAAAGGAAGTAAAACTATGTATTAATTAGGATCAGCTCAGCTTTGAGGGACCCAAAATTCATCTTCAAAAGAACAGTTGCTTAAACAAGGTAGAAGGTTAATTCTTTCTAATATAAATAAATCTAGAAGGGCGCGACAAGGGCTGGCTTGGCAGCTCCATGATCATCAGGAACTTTAGCTTCTTCATTTGTTGTTCTTCTGTCCTAAGAACATGACTTCCACCTCCTGATCCAAGATAGCAGTTTAAGTTCCAGCCCTTCCCTTGGCATTCCAACCATCAAGAAAGAGGAAGAGAATGGAGAAAGGCTTTCCTACTCTCTTTAAGTTTGCTTTCTGGGTGCTGCGCGTACTTTTTCCCTTTGAGTCTTCTTGGCTAGGACTCCTACACTGACTAACCTGGATTAAATGGCTGCCAAAGTGCCTTCCAAATTTCCCTTTCTATGATGCCTCTGACAGGTGAGATGAGAGCTCACCAAGAGGGTCCTGAATCAGACCCATGAGATAGACTTGTTTTAACCTCACTGGCTCAAAATGTGTGATCATGTTAGACAGGGGTTGAGATGAAATGAACATTTTCCCTCTATATAGAAAAGATTTGGGAAGCAAAAGATAAATTAGCATGTAGTAAGACAATATTTCAGAAGAAAAACTGGTTTCAAATGCAGCTCGAGCAGTCACCTAATTGAGAAGAATTGGTTGACTGAGAACAAACTAGTCTCATTTACCAATCAAAGCAGGTCTCCTAAGCTTCTACTTTAGTTAAGAGTTAAGGAATTGGGTTAAATGACCTCCAAGGTACCTACCCAATGATTCTATGAAAATCATAGTGCATAATACAATAAAACGCCTAGGTTTGCTGTACCCAATACCAACATGGCCTTAGTATCTTCGTTCTTTGTCCTCCTCCTTTCACTGGTCACCTATGGCCATGTAATTAATTGCCACAAGAAGTGGCTTAAGCACACATTTATTATCTCACAGTTTTGGGGATGAGAGAGATGGGTGTAGCTTTCTTGGTTCCTCTGTTTATGGGTGTCTCAAGAGATTTTAATCAACATGTCAGACAAGGCTGGGGTCTTACCTGAAGATCTGACATCCAAGCATATTTTATAGGCACAGTTTTGCCTTACTTTTCTCAAAGAAAACCCCCAAACTACACAAGCTTCAGGCCTCCTGAAATGGATCTGCCTCTCTTTCCCTCCCATTATTGATTCTGTGACTTGGGAACCTCTTTCTAAGCGGCCAAGTGCCTGTGAGCAATCAGTAGGATGGAGGTTATAATGCCTCTGCCTCCGTGTCACCCTGGGGATCGCTTTTAGCTCTAAAAGTGGAGACAGCCGGCCCCGAGTGGCCCGACCTAGGTGCCTCTCAGGATGGAGTCTATTATTCATTAACAAGCCTGGTTATTTTATGGGCCAATTAACTAGGGAAGCCAGGGAAGGGAAATTCCAACATTGTGCAAATCTACCTCGGCCCCTCCCCACCCTCTCTTTTCTCCCCACCATAGCTTGGGTCTCTGCCACTGTTTAAATTTAAGCCGATTTGCTCTCCCAGCATCTGCAGTTTGATTATTTGACTATTGCCTGGCTCCTGGTCAAACCACTGGGGAGCCCACTAGCCCGTGATTCAATCTGGGCCATGATTATAATGGTTTTATTTTCCTTGGGCCTCTGTTTATGGGCCCACTGGTATTAGAGTGCAGTGTTATTGTAATGAGGTATTAGCCTCATAGAAATAATCATGCGAAGCAAGTGGGCTGAGAAAGGCTGGACAAATGGAGTCAATTATTTGGCCAATACATCTTTCCTTGAGCTTTCCGTTTTGTTGTGAAAGAGAGAGTACGTGGGAAGAGAGGCGAGGAGACTGGCCGTTCCTGAACACTTATGGCGTGTTGGGCATGAAACTAGGCACTTTTCCATGTTATGTGTTTTATTTTGAAGTGATCCGATATGGTAGGAGTATTAGTACAACTCTATTTATAGAGGAGGCCCAGAGAAGTTCAGGAAATCGCCCTTATTCACACAGCAAGCAGCTGGAGGTGATATCTGCAGACAGTCTGCTGGTCTTCAGGTGCTGTTCCTTCACTTTAAACTGACTCATGGGATGTACTTAGATAAGCACCTCCAGCTCCTGTGGGTCCGTTTTTTTTGCTTTGGGTTGACAGTTTCGGCATCAGAACTCTTCTCTGGTTGGTGCTGCTTGATAGGAAGGAGCCCCGAGAGGAAAGAATCAGGCAAGGCCATTTGCAAGAAGGACCAGCAAGATCGTTTTGGAGGTAACTTTAAGTTTGTGATTGGCTTAGTCTGTTTTCTGTTGCTGTCACACAACGCTTGAGGCTGGGTGCTTTATGAAGGAAAGAAGTTTACTGAGGCTCATGGTTCTGGAGGCTGGGAAGTCCAAGAGCATGGTGCTGTGTCCTCTCAGCTTCTGTTGAGAACCTCATTCTGCTTTTACTTGGGGCAGAGAGCGGAAGGATAAGCAAAAGAGACAAAACACAAGGGGTAGCTTTACTTTATAAAAGCCTGCACTTGCAGTAACTGACCGCATCCTGCAGGATAGAGAACTCACTTACTCCTGAGAAACAGCATGGATCCATCCATGAGGGTGAAATCCTGGCCCAAACACCTCCTACCAGGCCCTGGGTCCCCATGCTGCAGCTCTGGGGCTTCCCCTGAATTCTGGGGCACACACTCGAGCCGCAGCTCCCTGACTTCATAGTGACCATGATGAAACTCCCAGGATGGACACACCTGCTCTCCTGGGAGCGAGCTCCAATTCTACCTCTGCAGAACGTGTTCCTTAGACAAGTCCCTGCCCCTCTGTGCTTAGGTCACCTGCCAAGTGACTCACCTGTCTGGCTCAGGCTGCTCCGCTTCACGGATTCCAAGTCACTTATTTGTAAAGTGATCCCAGGAAATGCTATAAAAGAGAAGGACATGAGACAAGAGGGGGAGAAGGCCAAGAAGGGGGCCAAGGATAGAGTATGAGCCGTCGTGGGCAACTAGTGCTTAATGCTCTGCAGGGCTCTGGGCTCCCGTCTCCGGTTATACCACCTGAGAGCAAGGTGAACTTCCATTTATGATCTTAGAGAAAGCACATGAAGAGTTGGGAGTCCTGGCAGTTGGAGGACTGGCTGAGTGTCAGACCGGTCCAGTGCCAAGAGGATATTGGACTGTCACTGGTGATGTTCTGATACACTGAGAAAAAGAAACCACAGTTTGTTGAAGTGATAGGAGCAGGGTTTCTGCCTTTTGCAGCTGGAGGGATTCCTAAGATGAGCTCTGTCTAAGGACACCTCACTTTCTATCAGTCCCAGGGCCACGCCACACTTATTCTTGCATTAAGTAGGGACCCTTCTCATGCTACTACCTCTGCCTGGAGTCCCCTCCCCTCTCCTCCCTTCCTTCTCCTCCCTTCCCCTCCCCCTGTCCCTTTCATCCTTTTAGTGCAGTGCAGTTTCTGGAGAGAGACTGTGTCTAACCAAACAATCAAACGTCTCTTCTTCTAACCCAAGTCTGCTCAAATCCAGAAAAAACAAAGTCTTTTTTTTTATGATTAGATTCCACAAGCATCCAATTACCCCATTGTCAAAAGCTTCCTTACTCTCAATTTTCATGCAGGCTGGTGTTAAAGCAAAATAAATAGCAGCCCATTTGCCTGAGTTTGTCTCCTTACTTTAAGTTCCTATTTAAAAAGTGCAACCTAACTTAGTAGGTAAACAAATGTAAATCACATTTAGGAGCTTGTGTTTTTTTTGGTAACAAATAGCTTAGTTTTAGTCAATCAATCACAAACAGCCAAGCTTCAGCCAATCACAGGGAGTCAATTGATCAGAACATGCCCCCAAAAGGCAAATTCCTTGCTATACCCAAATTATTTCCATGTCCAGCTAGCTATAAAAGCTGGCTGCCCACACTGCGGAGCAAAGCTCTCTGAGCCTCTTCTGGTTCTGAGTGCAGCCTGAATCATGCATCACTCTTTGCTCAAACAAACTGTGTTCAATTTTTTATATCTCGAGTTTTTCCTTTAGCGCAGGCTATTGCTGCGTAAAAGATGAAATCACTTCAACAACCTCCCAGCTTACATTGTCTTATCTCACATGATTTATTTGGGTCCAGAATTGGGACAGGCTCAGCTGGTCAATTCTGACTTGGGGTCTCTCATGTGGTTGTAGCCAGAGAGTGACTTGGAACATTGAAGGGCTAGAGCAGCCAGGGTCTGGTTGGAGCATCTTCTCTCTTCCTGTAGTATAGGAGCCATTCCACTTGGTCTCTCTGCATGGATTAGCTTGGGCTTCCTTCCAACATGGCAGTCTCAGGGTGGTTGACTGTTTATATGAAAGCTCAGGTGTCCAGAGTGAGTGTCATGGTGGGTGAGGTGGTACTGAATTCCTTTTAGGAACCAGCCTCAGAAGTCATGGAGCATCACTTCTGTATAATCCATCAGTTGAAAAAGTCACAAAAGTGCACCCGTATGCAAGGAAAGGGGTAATAGACCCTACCTCTTGGTGCCTAGTGGCAAGATTCCAGAAATGCATGTGAGATGGAAGGTATAATTACCACCACCTTTGGAATATGCAATTTGCCTCCTGTGGGGTGGCATTTATGGGCCAAGGATAAAGAATGAAAACAAAATGCTTTACTAGTGAGCCATTCTTGGGGAATACAAGAATGGGTACGATTTAAGCAGTGGGAAAGTAGATGAGGGGGCTGGTCTGTATTATTTCTGAGGTAGGAATCACTAGGAAATGATCAGAACAATGAGGAGAGAAGGAGAACGTGGAGCATGGATGCAGTGAAATTCCCGGCTGGGCTGTCTGGGTGGATGGTGGGTTAGTTGCTGAGTTAGAAAATATAGGAGGAAAGCAAGAAGCAGGAGTGAGTGTATTGCTGGGTTTGGACATCCTGAGTTGGAGGCACACTGCCGGATTCATTAAAATTCTTCTAAGTGTAGGACTGTGCAATGGTGCAGAGATTGGAAAAGGCTGTATCCAGCTCTGCAGAATCTCTGCATGGGAATGCGTCAGGTGCCCAGAGAGAGAGCCTGGGCAGCAGGAGGCCTGGGTGGTAGGGCTGGTTGATACACCTAAGTAAGGAGGTAGGTGGATGCGACGCCGTGCAGTGTTTGCTAAACTTGCCTGATTGCCAGTCACCTGGAGGAGCACTTGTTAGACATAAACATTCCCAGGCCGCACCCCAAACTTACTGGATCAGAATCTTCAGGGAGGGGCCTCAGAATCCCTCTTTTTAATAAAAGCCCCAGGTGAGTCTGATGATCAGGTCAAACACTAGGAAAGCAGTTATAGGACTCTGGGTTTCCCTACTGCAGGAGCCTCATTCACATACTCAGTGTAAGAGGGACCCCTTGACAATGTGCAAAACTGTCACCCTGGATTAAGAGCTCAGGCTCTGGAGGTAAGCAAATCTCTAAATTTGGGCTCTACTGCTTCCTACTATGTGATGTGGGAATGTGCAACCTCTCTGTCTCACCTTCTCTTCTGTAAAATGGGGTAATGAGCCCCAGCTTGATAGAGCTACAACCATGATCATATAGGTGCATTTCTTTCTTTCTTTTTTTTTTTTTTTGCGGTACTGAGGATTGAACCCAGGGACATTTAACCTCCGAGCTACACCCCCAGCCCTATTTTTTTTTTTTTTTT
>PVJS01062718.1:0-10669 GCA_004027185.1 Glis glis | reverse complement strand
AGAGAGAGAGAGAGAGAGAGAGAGAGAGAGAGAGAGAGAGCTGAGGCTAGCCATGAACCCAGATCCTCCGGTCTCAGCCTCCCAAAGTACTGGGATTACAAGCGTGCGCCACCACGCCCAGCACACCTGTGCATTTTAATCTTGACTATCATTCTGATCGCAACCTGTATGTAGATGACTTCTACAGTTAGTTTCCAAACCTAGATTTCTGTCCCAAGCCACCACTCTGTGCCTGGTGGACTCTACACATCTTCATCTGTGCCTCTCACAATTGCCTTAATTGACCAAGTCCTAACCTGAATTCAGCAACTTTATTTAGACCGTATTTGTTTCTGTTTCTTATCTCAGTCCACGCCGTCACCCATCTGTCCAAGTGATACAAGTAGGAAACATCCCAGACGTCTCCTTTTATCTCAACCTGGCATCTTATGTCTGCAAATCCTATTGGACCATCTGTTTAATGTCCGTGGGGTGCCACTCTGCTTCTCAATCCTCTCAGTCAATGACTTCTTTCAAGTTTGGCAGATGGAATACTCTCTTTTCCCAGTCTCAAAATTCTCCTTACTGTAACCAGACACATCTTTCTGAAACTAAAATCTAATTATGCTTTTCTGTATCCACTGTTTGGCTACACACCCAAGATGTTTTATTCGGTTGTTAAAATATTATAGAAACTATACTAATTTATATAAGATAATAAATAGAGCTCTCATTAATAATCTTCAATGTTTAGAAAGCAGCAAGCTTTCTCTGTGCATTTGTCTGACATTCATGTGTCGCATCCATTAGACGTGGTATACTAAAGCAAGAAAGAGAAAGAGTGCCCTCCACACAGGAAATTATACTGTCATCATGTGGTTACTTTCAGCTCATTTCACTGCCTGTAGTTTACATAAACAAGCTATATTTACTTACTGATCACATTAGAAAACACCATCACTACATAGACAAGAGATTGATACAATTTCCTGCAAAGAAACTACAATTGGGAAAAATGCATACTGCAAGGAGCACCAAACAACAAGACATCGTCGTAATCACATTTCTCCTTTGGTGTGCTGCATCTCTCTTAAGCAACTACAATAGACAAAAACAATAACCATCTAAGCCAATAAGCAGGAATTTGCACAGAAAAAATAGAAACTATTAAGAAGGTTATATGAAAGATGGATTCACATCCTTTATCATTAATGGTGGACTTTACCTATGTATATATTGTGCCTTGAAATATAGGCTGATGAGAACATGAAGCTATTATGATTAGCAAGACTTTTAAAAGCATTATTAATAAAAATATTTATGAAGTAAACTCATTGATTAAATTTTTAATTCATTTCTATCTCATGTTTTTCTATTTGTGTATTTTTACAATGAATATATATACACAAGTAAAACAATAGATATATTTCTTCTACAAATAATAGATATATTTATGTTTGCAATTTTCGTATGAAATTTTTAATAGATATGGATGATGAAAACATTTTGAGGCCAATGACTTCCAGTGTAAAATCAAGTATCTTCTTCTGTTCCTGGGATAGGGAGAGTCTGGGATCCATTTTAAGCAACTATGAGCTCACAGGTTACTGATATTTCTCAAGATTTGAGTTCCTGCAGCAGGTTGGGTTAATCAACGCACCTGACCATCCTAATGTACAACAGGGGATTGTAGTTACTAATATTGTGTTGTGCACTGGATATTTGATAAGAGAGTAGATTTGGGGTGCTTTTAGCCAATAAGACAGGTCTTGATGTGAGATGGTAGATATCTTAATCTGTTTGTGGTCATCATTTCACTAAGCATATCAATCAAACCACCATGCTGTATACCTTAAACACGTAAAATTAGAAAGGACAGTAGAAAATTCTGTTACTAGCTCTACTTAACCTCAGATTCAGTGACTATTTCACCAGTACACAGTAAAAAGGATTCCTGCATTGATTGAGAAATAAGATGAAAAGACTTTGTTCCACTGCACAACTAAAATTTTAAATATCAAGTGTTTTCACATAAGCCTAAATTTTAAGATTCTCTTTTTCCTTTGGGGGGAAATAGGTGACTCAATTACTTTTCTTATCTGGCTTTAAGAGAGTAGAATTAATATTCACAGTTAATAAAATTTGAATAAATAGTATTATTTTGGGATCAGCGAAGTCAAACCTAGAAAAGAAACTTCTTAAAGCATCCTTTTGTCTTGTTTTCTTCTTGCTATTTTTTTTCCTACTTGCTTCAGAGAGAAGCCACTAACATGCTCATGAGGTGAACTGGCTCTATTTTACTAGTGCCAATTCAGTCCAAAGTTTGAGAGGGATTTCAGTGTATTTTTGTCATCTGATTTATCTTTCTCCTGTGAATTTTCAAGCTGTTGCTTAACAGGTTCTTAAGTTTCACTAGTCTGTTTTAAAGTCTGAGGTAATACAGAAAACTAAAATTCTTAGAAGGACCATTCAGAAGGTTCCTTTTACCATAAAATGTTTTAATACAGTATCATATTTCATTTGAGACTTTTCTCTGTTAAAAAAAATCCGATAATCACCAGTCAGAATGCAGAAAAAAATTTTTGTTTTTCCATCTATTTTGTTCAGGTACAGAATGAATAAGAAGAGGCATAATATACCCAAGATAGATAAACAAAGAGGTCAATTATGTATTGTTAGGATTTACTTTTTTCAGGTTACTTTATTAAGGACTTACCATGTTTATTATAAATCTTAATGAACCATTTTTATTACGAATATGATTCACTAAGTCAATGACTATGAATTTAATGACAAAGTGTTCATTTCTTTGGAGAGATGCTATTTTGCACTTGCGTGCAATGTGTACATGCCTGAGATATAGCTGGCAGCTGAAGAAAGAAAGAACAAAGACTACAGAGGATATATGACATTGGGAAGAGTGTGATATTCCAGAGGATGGAGACAAGGTTGCATGTGGAAAGAAACCCAGGCACCAGGCATCTCTGGACACCTTTGTTGGTCATCAGTGGTAGCAAATTATTCTGCTGCCTCTCACTCTCCTCACAGGGCCGCAGGGCCGCGGGTGATAGGCTGTCTTGACATCAAGTTCTGAAACCTCACTGTGCTTTCTAAGACAGAATTGCCACACTCTTACCTGGTGTTATGGTTAGATATAGAATGTCCCCTGAAGAGCTCATGTATTACTGTTCAGAGTTGATGTCATTAAGTCATGAGGGCTGTAATCTCATCAGTGCATAAATCCATTGTCATGAATTTAGTGCGTTGTAACGTGGGCAGGTGGGGTGTGGCTGGAGAAGGTGGGTCCCTATGGGTGTGGCCTTAGGGATTGTGCTTTTGTGTCTGAATCCCCTTGCTTGCTTGCTGTCTTGCTTCCGGCCTTTATGATGTGAGAACAGAGCCTTACTCTCTCCCTCTCTCTGCTTCCCATTGCCATGCCCTGAGCTCTACAGACCCAGACCTCAACATGGACTGAACCCTGAAATCTCCAAATACTGTGAGTAAATAAATCTTCCTTCCTCTAAGTTGTGTGGCCAGTTGTTTTGGATTCCAGCAGTGAGACTGTTGAGTGAGACATCTGGGTTGCACAGGAGTACAGACTGTGCTCAGGTTCCTATCAAATATTTCTACTAGTCATTTTTCCAGATTTGATTATCAGAAAATCTTAAGGAGAATAAACCCAAGGATAAGTCTGAGTGGAATCAGCAAGCTGGACATGCCATTTTCCTTCTTTGAAAACTGGATTTGTGATTCTGTGCACCAGCTCTGGACATTTGGCCCTGTCCAGAAACATTTCCTGTTGTCATAGCTGGGAAAAGAGTCCTACTCATTTCCATGATGCTGCTGAGAACTTAACCATGCAGAAAACAGTCCCCAAGACAAGGAATGATCAACTCTCAATAGTTACAATGCAAATGTTGATAAGTTCTGCTGTACAAAGTTGTTTGCATAATAAACAACTGGCATCCCTGTATTTTTAACCCCTAGCTCTGAACAGAACTTAGTGTCAAACCAGTGAATACTTTGAACTGTTTCCCCATCCCTAATAGACTAAAATATATATGCTCATTCATTTATACATCCAATTAAAAACAAACATACATAGTAAAACCACATCCAATGCAGATATAACTAATGGGACTTTCAGGAACAAATAAATTGATCTACACTAAATTGACCATTAAGGATCTAGAATTCCTAAACAGAAATGCTATTTACCAAGAAAGAGGAAATAATCATCTTGAGTCTTTCCCTAGATATTTAGTTATACAGTGGACTCCTCTCACAAACTGGACTTTCCTGGGTTTTTAGTATATTTGTAGTTTTCATATGAAATAGCTTCTGATTTGGAAGCAAAGACTTTAACGATACTCCTTCAGAGTCTTTAGTATAGTCAATCATAGCTGAGGATATGTTCAGCATTATTGAAATGAGACATTAAGCAGTTTTTCACACTATAAGTTACTTAAATATTACTCAAATAGCTTAATCATGTAAAACATTTTATAGCAAGTGTTAATCTATCATCAACTTTTATGACTGCAAGTGAAGGTTTTAGTGAAAAATGTTGAAATCTCTTAAATAAGTTTAATGAGCTATGTCACAATAGTACCTTTGTTTTTGTAAATATAGATTGCAAACTCCAGGATGACCACTTAAAAATTAATTAAAGTGCAGTTGATATGTTTATAGTGGAGAGAAAAATGTAACCATATAAATGCTCGATTAAAACCAGAGAAGGCATAAATACGGGAGAGAAATTAACAAGAAACAAAGAAGAAGTGCAAAGAATAGAAAATAATTACAAACATAATAGAATTAATTCAATAATTTTAATAATCATTTTAAGTGTTGACAGCCTAAATATACTAATTAAAAGAGTCAGAGTGGATAAAGAAAAAATAAGAGCAAACTATATATTACTTACAAGAAATCTACTTTAAAGACTCAAAATTAAAGAAAAGCAATGGAGAAACAATGCTATTTCCAATTAAAAAAATTGGAATATTAACTTCCGACAAAGCAACTTGGAAGATTATGAGGGGAAGATGAAATTATGAAATGATAAAGAAGTCTGTTCTCTCTGATAATAACTCTATAAATGTCTGCATGTAAAAAGAGTATGTCAAAATACATGAGTAAAAAACTGAAAAAAAAAACTGCAAAAAGAGAAGGTATATCTACTAGTGTGGTTGAAGACCTCAACAACCTTGTCAGTTAAAAGCATAGACAACTTAACCAGCATTGTTTATCAACCTGATCTAATTGTTAATATAGAACAGTATCCAATAATAGCAGAATATGTATTCTTATCAAATTGTCAAGGAATAGTCTCCAGGATCAAACATATCCTAGGATAATAAGCATCTAAACTTGTTATCAAAATGAACAGAAATTATATGAATTGTCTTTTTCAGATCAGAAAGGAATTAAATTAGCAGTCAATAACAGAAAGAGAGCTAGAAAGTTCTTAATTATTAGAAAAGTAAGTGGCACAATTTTAAACAATACATAAGTCAATAAAAGAGTATAATTAAAAATAAATGTTGAACTAAATGAAAATGAAATTATAACTCATAAAAACTTGTGGGATTACAAAAAGCAGAATTGCAATGGAAATTTATGGCATTGAGTTCCTACATTAGAAATAAAACATATTTAAAAATCAGTGACCTAAGTTTTCATCTCATGAAGGGAAAGTATAAGAGCAATGTAAACATAATATTAGCAGAAGAAAAGAAACACTAAACATTACAGCAGAATTCAATGAAATTGAAAACAAGTAAACAATAGAGACTATCAACAAGAGCACAAGTTTGTTCTCTGAAAATATCAATTAAGTTGATAGACTGCTAGCCGGGTTCATAAAGAAGGAAAAAGAAAGAGAACATTCCCAAATACTGGGACTGTTTTATAGAAAATATTACATGTTTATGCAACAAAAATCTTAATAATGCTCTTCTTTTTCAGGTAGGGTGATATGAATGCCTTTTCTAATGAATAAAGTCTAGGAAATATCTATCAATCTCTTCATGCAAACTTTGTTTGACAAGATTTTATGGATATAATAAGCTTTAAAATAGTTATATTTATGATATAATTGCATATATTTAAGCATTCTGTTAGATTTAGAAAAAAATTAATTGGAGTGCCTCACATGGAAGAGTAATTCTAAGCAGAAGAAACAACTTGTGCTATCAATTGCAAAATGAATGGCAATCCAAGGCACATCTAACTCTAAATTCAATTTGTACATAGAAAAAGAAAGTAAAGGTCACATTAGGAAATTCATATTCAGGAATATTAAAAATAGGCTTATTTGGTGTTTTGAAGAGCTTAGAATCTAACACAAATAATTCCAGGACCAAAGATGAGAGAATTCAATAAGAGGTCAAGTATGTGTGAACATTTGTGCATTCTTTGGCTAAAGAGTTGGATATGGGAAAGCATTTGAAAAAGACACTATATTGTCCTGTTGTGGTTTAAATGGGGTCTAAAAAATTGCAGCAACAGCAGAGGTAAAATGACAGAGAAGTGCTGGGGGAAGGCAAATCACATACATTGTGGGAACTACTACTGAGGCAGAAAGGAGGAGTTGATACAATTTTCAGATTTGGTAGGAGTAGCAATAATTTTATTAGCCTCACTAAAGAATACCTAAGGAGTGGAGAACACTAGAAGGCAGCATAGGAAAGTGGTTATGAGCTCAGATTCTAGAACCAGATGGACCAGTTTTGAATCCCAGTTCCATCTCCAGTAAACTTATGTAAAGTTCATGGTTTTCTCAACTACAAAATGGAAATAAGAATAGCACCTAACTTACCTGTATTTTGTGAGACACAAATGATATAGGCAAACCACTCATCATAGCGTCTAGCACATAATAAATGTGAGCTATTACATACACAGATAACAGCATCATTGCATTATTCAGCAGGCTAATGAAGCAAAATCAACAAGGAAACATTTAGGAAGATCCAAGAGTTACTAGAAAAAAAAAAATTAATGAGAGTTACAAGAAACAGAAACAAGTGGAAAAAGGAAAACAAATCAGCAGAATCTCATGAGAAATAGTGCCCATGATGTTAGGGTAACGAAGAAGACAGAGTATTTAGTGTTACATCAAAAGGAAAGAAGAGTTTTAAGGAAGAATAGACTGCAGAATAACCTCCTTACTCACAGGGAATGCATTGCAAGAACCCCAGTGGGAGTCTAAAACCACGGGCGGTATTGAACCCTAACATTTAATGCCTTTTTTTTTTGCAGTACTAGGGATTGGACCCAGGGGCATTCTACCTCTGAGCTACACCCCCAGCCCTATTTTTATTCTTTATTTTGAAACATGGTCTGATTAAGTTGTAGAGGGTCTCACTAAGTAGATGAGGCTGGCCATGAACCTGGGATCCTCCTGTCTCAGCCTCCCAAGTACTAGGATCACAAGCACCATACCTGGATTAATGCCATTTCCATCTCAAGTAGGCACTAACTCCCATTGCAGTCCTAACTCTTACAGTTCAAGGTGAGACAGGAAAACTAGCTCAAATGTCTTTCTCCTTCACAATTTCAAAGACAGAAGATTCATTCTTACCATAGATCTTAGCAACCTAGGCATAACTTTTTTTTTCCTGAAATCCAAAATTTTTACCTCTTCATTCATGGCTTCTCTTTGGTATATTTGAATTGGCAGCATTCCTACTCTTCTGTTTAGATCCATTATTATGTAAAATAAGGGTTACTTGATCACAAGTACTGCGATACTCTGACAGTCTATCTGATGGCCAGGATGGTTACTCTGTGACTAACGGGAAGGTAGCATTTACTTGTGGATACAGGGAATGAAGGGATAAGTCACATCCTAGGTGGGATGGAGCAGGAAGGATTCAGATTTCATCATGTTACTCAAAAGAGGGCACAACTTAAAACGTGTGAATTATTAGTTTCTGGAATTTTCCATGTCATAGATTCAGTCCACAGTTGATAATGGGTAACTGAAACTGTGGAAGACCATTTCAGGGAAACTACTGTACAGTGTCTTCCAACAATAAAGGTAAGGGAATTAACCACAGATACACAAACATTGGGAAGGTTCTTTGCATTTGGAAATTAGGAGATGTTACATGATAGTTCATGAAAGCAGTTTGCAGAGAGATGAATAAAATAACAAATTTCAGTGGGATGAAGATTAGTAAATTTACAGCAATGGATATAGTGATTATGGGCTATTTAAAAACAGGCCTGGAGCTTAAATTTCTGTGCATTTACAATCTATAGATTTAATGTAATCCCAATAAAATTACCAGGTAAATGGGTAAACTAAAAAATAAATAGGAAAATAAATAAACAGACAAATGTAGTCAGACATTTTTTAAGGAAAAAATATTAAAAGAATAAACTCCTACCTAAAAAAATGAAATTTCAGTGAGAGACACGTATCAGTCAATGTATAATCAAGAGAGAGAAAATAGCAGGGCATAGTGGTGCACACCTGTAATCCCAGTATTTAAGAGGCTGAGACAAGAGGTTCATAAGTTAAAGACCAGCCTTAACAACTTAGTGAGGGCCTCAGTAACCTTGTGAGACTGTTAGCTCCTAGAAATTAAGGAAGATATATGAAATCACAGTGTACAAACGCATCTTAAAAATTATAAAACACCAGAAAATTGCAAGAGATCTTCAACATTTACCATTAAGCATTATGCATGGCAAAATACCCATGAAGAAAATTAAGCCACAACTGGGGAGAAATACTGATGATTCATATCTCAGAAAACTGGATAAATATTCTAACATATTAATAATTTGTATCTGTCAAGCCGGGCGTGGTGGCGCACGCTTGTAATCCCAGTACTTTGGGAGGCAGAGACCGGAGGATCCGGGTTCGTGGCCAACCTCAGCTCTCTTTCTCTCTCCCTGTCTCTCTCTTTCTACTTAGTGAGGCCCTCCACAACTTCGTGAGACCCGGTTTCAAAATAAAGTATAAAAAATAGGGCTGGGGGTGTAGCGCGGAGGTAGAACACCCCTGCATTCAATCCCTGGTACCACAAAAAATAAAAGAAAAAAAAAAAGAATTTGTATCTGTCAACTTAAAAAATACACCAACATAAAAAGCCCAAAAGATATGATTAGGACTGCTGAATATAGTGGATACAAATATATCTTGAAGATATAGAATGATGATCATATTCACTCAAAATAAGTAAAAAGGAAAATATCAACTACAGTGATATATATTCATTCATCAGATCACCCATGAGCCAAAATTTTGATAATATGCTACAGAAGCTAATAGGCTCATACATTTCTGGTATATAATTTGTCAGTATCTTTATCTGTGTTCATATTAATTTTAGTTCTAGAAATTTATCCTAGAGTTATCCTTACATAAATGAAAACTTGTATATGCATATTGAAGCTTTTTATTGGAAAAGGTTGCCAACAACCTAAACAGCTATCATCAGTTTACAGATTAAAAAGTATTGTACATCTAAGCAAGACAACACCATGCATCTAAAAAGAAAAATCAAGTCAGGTGTGGTGGTGCATGCCTGTAATCCCAGTACTTGGGAAGCTGAGACAGAAGGATTGCAGGTCCAAGGCCAGCCTCAGCAACATAGTGAGACTCTCAACAACCTAGCAAGACCCTGTCTCAAAAAATTAAAAATGGCTGGAGGTGTAGCTCAGAGGTAGAATGGCTGTGGGTTTGAAATCCAGTACAAGAAAGAAAGAAAGAAAGAAAGAAAGAAAGAAAGAAAGAAAGAAGGAAAAAAGAAAGAAAGAAAGAAAGAAAGAAAGAAAGAAAGAAAGAAAGAAAGGGAGGAGAGAGGGAGGGAGGGAGAGAGGGAGGGAGGGAGGGAAGGAAGAAGAAAGAAAAAGAAAGAAGAAAGAGAGAGAGAAGCTCATCAATGACATGGAATGTATTCAACAATGATGTTTATTTTAGGAGAGAAAATAAATAAATCCAGAACACTGTGTAAAATTCAAAAAGGAAAATAGAAAATATTTATATGAATTATTCTCAGTATGTACTTATACAAATAGTATACATGAAGAATACATGATAAAATTCTCACATCTGTCTCTGGAGAGGAGAAATAGTGATTAAGACAAAGAGAGGGTGTAGTTTACAATACACTGAATATTGTATATATGACTATTATTAAAATACAATAAAAATATTTAAATTGATCAGTTACTCTAAAGTATTGGAATATAGTTATCAATAACAAAAAATACTAACACTGTAGTTACTCTAAATTTGTAGACATTTAAGATGCATAAAAACAATGGCATTTTATATAATAACTGCAACAGTGGAATTATACAAAATGCTATAGGAATACACTACTGTGTTGTTTTGCATCAATGATTCAATGAGGGCTTCTCAGAACAAATAACCACATCATCTTGAATGACTTTTAACTTATTTTTTTTCCTACACAAATCCTGCTTGGTCCCACTTTAATAATAGTATTGTGGTAAGTAGAGTCTATGTTGAACTTCCTCCATCTTTGGGGTTCTATTTTGTTTACTATTATATCACAAAAATGGAAATTCATATTCAATGATTATTAACTGTTTCATGGTCTGCATCCTACACCTCTGATGGATATCAATGTCTTAAATGTTAGGAAGAGTAAATAGAGATGTCTTGAACAGTATACTACTAGTGCCTATTAAAATGTTCTTCCAA
>PVJS01062717.1:0-10663 GCA_004027185.1 Glis glis | reverse complement strand
TTTGTGTGTGTGTGTGTGTGTGTGTGTGTGTGTGTGTGTGTGGTGTGGTACTGGGGATTGAACCCAGGGGTATTCTACCTTTGAGCTACACCCCTAGACCTATTTTATTTTTATTTTGACACAGGTCCTCACTAGGTTCATGAGAGGCTCTTCAAGTTACTGAGGCTGGTCTCCAACCTGCAATCCTCTTATCTCAGCCTCCTAAATACTGGGATTACAGGCATGCCGTACCACCCCTGGCTTGAGATATCAAATTATAATTTTAGTTGTTAGAAGCAGGATTCAAGACCACTTAGTCTTTTAACCCCTTGAATTTTTATGTCTTGGGTTATGTCACTGTGGATAAAATAGCTGATGTACATAGGCAAAGGGCTTTCTGTCAGGGTGATTTTGCTAAATAGAGTTGCAGCCATGAAAACCTAGCTCAATTGCTAGACTAGCATTTCAAGAGGCTGGCGACAAATGGGTATGAATACAAATGCATGTATGCATATGTTTTGAAGTTAAGAAAAGTTAAAAGTGTGAAAGAGAAAGCACACATATAAACCTAGATTAGCAGACTCTTCTTTCTGTGGATATGGGCTCATGCTGACCTTATCTGTGGCTGTCCTTGTAACTGGAACATTTAATTGACCATAGACATGGGGCTATTAAAAGTTTCCAATTGTCTAGAATGATATTAATTTCATATAATTATATTCTTTAAAAATAGTTCATTACAGATATAAATACACATAATTTCTTAAAATCTTAATGCCTTTATGAAGTTTTCCATTTTTATAAATTCATAAATATTAAAAATGTTCCACAGGCATTACATCTAATTTTTCAGTTGATTATCAATGGAGATCATCAAAGCTACATAAATTATAAATTATGCTTTCTAAACTCCCAAGCACATTTTAATTGTTTTAGATAATATCAAAACAGTATTGTAGAGAAAATATTGACACATGAAAAACAACTTAAAGGAGATGTAAGTGGAAGGAAGGAAGGAAAGATGGCCTTGAAGACTGCTTTGTGAAACGGTGTGTAATATTTTATTTTCAGCTGCTGCCTTTTAAAATATTGTGTGATATAAGAAATATTGGATTACAGAGATTCCTGGAGAAAGACATTCACTGAAACATGTGCTGCCATCCTACCTGCAATACTTACCCAAAGGTTTTTTTTTTTTTTAATGCCAAACCCTAGGAATTCATCTACCCAGAGGGGAAAGAACTCTCCAATAAAATTATAGAACATTGAGGAAGGAAACTGGAAAGGACACATACAATTGGAAAGACATCCTGTGTTCCTCAATTGGAAGAATCAATATTGTTAAAATGTCCATACTGTTGGGCATGGTGGAGTAGGCCTGTAATCCCAGTACTTGGGAGGCTGAGATAAGAGGATTACAGGTTCCTGGCCAGCCTCAGCAACTTAGTGAGTCCCTCCTCAACTTAGTGAGACCCTTAGTGTTTCAAAATAAAAAATAATTATGATAAAATAAAATAGGGCTGGGGCTGTATCTTGGAGGTAGAATGTCACTGAGTTCAATCCCCAGTAACACACACACACACACACACACACACACACACACACACACATCCATACTACTTAAAGCAATTTACAAATTCAATGTAATCACATTCAAAATACTAATGACATTCTTCACAAACAAGAAAAACAATCTCAATATTAATATAGGGCCCCCCACAAAAATACTCTGAACAGCCAAATCCATATTGAGCAAAAAGAACAAAGCAAGAGGCATGCATAATATACCTACACTCAAACATGCTACACAGTGGTAGTAATCAAAATAGCATGGTGTTGACATAGAATCAGATACATAGACCAATGGAATGGAATAGAGCCTAGAAGTAAGCCTATTCATCTACAGCAATTGATTTTTGTCAAAGGAGCTAAGAATATGCATTGGAGAAAGGAAAATCTTCTCAATAAATGGTGCTGGAAAAATCAGATAGCCACATGCAGAAAAATGAAAGTAGATCCCTCTCTCTCGCCAATTACAAAAATCAACCAAAAATGGATGAAAGACTGCAATGTAAGACATGAAACTACTAGAAAAACACCTTCTGGCCATTGCAATGGGAAAGGGTTGTTTTTGGAAAAGACCCCAAATGTACAGGAAACAAAAGTGAGAATATATAAATGCGACTACATCGAACTAAAAAGCTTCACCACAGCAGAAGAAACAACCAACAGGAGACAAAGACAACCTTCAGATTTGGAGAAAATATCTGCAAACTATGCATCACAAGGGATTGATATCCAAAATATATAGGAAACTCCAAAAACTCAATGGCAAAATCCTGAAAAATGGGCAATAAATCTAAACAGACATTCCTCAAAATAAGATTTAAATGACATGTGCATGAAGTGTTCAACATCAGAAATCATCAGAAAAACACAAATCAAAACAAAATCACAATGAATTAATTTCCCACCCCAGTAAGAATGGCTATGTTATAAAGAATCAAATAAAATAAATAAAAACTAATGATAATGTGTGCTGTTGAGAATGAGAGGAAAAATTGGTCTCGTTGAGAACAGAATGGTTGTTATCATAGACTGGGGAGAACAGAGTAGGGAAAGGAATGGGAGCAGGTTGACCAATGGGTACTATTACAGTTAGAGAGAAGAAAGAATTTTTGGTGCACTATTACACAGTAGGATGACTATAGATATCAATAATATGCCAACATTTCAAAAAGCCAGAGGAGTTTTGAATTTGTGTGTGTGTGTGTGTGTGTGTGTGTGTGTGTTCATGGAAATTAAATCCAGCAGCATTCTACTGCTAAGATACACCCTCAGTCCTTTTTATTTTTATTTTGAAACAGGGTCTTGCTGAGTGCTGAGGGTCTCAGTAAGTTGCTGAGACCAGTCTCAAACCTGTGATCCTCCTGTCTCAACCCTCAAGTAATGGGATTAGAGGCATGTGCCACAACACCAGGTTGGATTTTGAAAGTTTTTTACCACAAAACACGAAAGTTTGAGATACAGATATATATTTAACCTCATTTAATATTATACAATATATACATGTACCAAAACATTCTGTGATAGCCCACTAATATGTACAATTTTTATGTTTTTATTTATTGTTTAGAAATAAATTTTAAAAATGTGAAGTATATATATAACATATATATTTCCAAGATAATTCTGTCCTGAGTTTGATAAACAGTCCAAGGACAATATTATCTTTATTATTGGGAATAAACTGAAATTCAGAAAAATATAAATATGTTTATAAAATTTATGTATGTGCATGATTTCTCCAAGGAAAAGCTATAAATAAATATGGATAAATATGAAGTACAAAACAAACATTTTCATATATATTTGCATATTGGAATACATATGTACATGCATAAATCTTATTACTAATTGACAAAGTAATTATACTTTAAAGTTTTATTTTATCATTAAGCACATTTAACTTAATAATGATGCTACTGCTGATGATGATAAATGCTACTCGAGCGGATTTGAACATATGAAGAATGAAAGAAAGAAAATTGTTGGCAAGAATTGTCCTGTCTCCTAACAATGGGTCGCTCTGCTTAATCATCTAATCTTGAGTAACCTTGAAATCTTGATGGATTTAAGAGTCGGGAGTAGATGTGATGTGATAAGTGAAAACAAGCTTGTTTTGTGACTTGCCAGTATGAGGTTGAATTATTATTCTTATTTTTATTGTTATTTAATTATTTGTGCTACTGGGGATTGAACTCTGGGGCCTTCTACCTCTGAGCTATATCCTAGTACTTTTTATTTTGAAACAGGGGTCTTGCTAAATTATTAGGCACTGGCCTTGAACCTGTGACCCTCCTGTTTCAGCCTCCCTAGTACTGGGATTACAGGCATGCACCGCCACGCAGGGTTTAAGGTTGAATTATGTACTATGTACTATTAATACTGTAATTATAGAGCCTGTTTCAGTCAGCATTTTCACCTCTGTAATCCAAACAACTGACCACACAATTGAGAGAAGAAAGATTTGTTTGCTCAGAGTTCTGGAGATTTCAAAGGTTCATTCAGTCCATGTGAGGCCAGGTCTGCAGAGCTCAGGGTATGGTGCTGGGAAGCAGAGAGAGGAAGAAAGCAAGAGCTCTGCTATCACATCATGGAGACTGGAAACAAGAAAAAGAGCAAGGGGAGGAAGGACTCTATATAATCTCCAAGACCACACCAACAGGGGCCCACCTCCTCCAGCCACACTCCACCTGCCTAGTTTATCACCCATTAAATCCATTACAATGGATTAATCCCCTGATGAGATTATAGCCCTCATGATCAACTCTGAATATCAACACATGAGCTCTTCAGGGGACATTCTATATTCAAACCATGACAGAATCTTTTATTTTTATTTGGCCAGTTATAACTTCTTGCTCCACTGTTCCTGCAGGGTGGTATTTACTATGCTGAGAGAGAACCTTGATGGGACTGTGTGACAAACAATTACAAAACCAGCCCAAGACACAGGGGTACCCATTCTTCAGCTCAACCAAGGTTCAATCAGTTTTATTAATAAAAGGAACACATTGTCAAAGTAGCAAGGCTGGTGGATCAGAGTCCCCCCACCCCCATTTTCTATAATCTTTCCTCTTTTGTCTCCCCTCCACCTCCTTTTCTCTATCCCTCCTGTAATGTTCTGGGGTCCATAAAGACTCCAAGAGGCAGCGATGTGCAAAAGGGACGCCCACAGAAAGTACTGGTGCAAGAGAGAGCCGGCTGCTCAGAGCGGCATCCCTCTCCTTGATCCATTCTGGTATAATTTTGCCAGATGAAAACCTTGTCCTTTGTTATGGTAATACACAATTAAGAAAAATAGAGATACCTGTTTGGCAAACATCGAATGGTTCTATCACCCTGTGTCTTTCAGGAAAAAATTAATATGTAAAATGATGATTAAGAAATATTTTAATCTTATTATAATGCATTGAGCTTCATATCCTACATTTGAAAATTTTATTCCAGGTTATTTTTAGATATTTCCCTTAATCAGGAGTCAAGAAACATGAGTTCTCATTTTGAGCTCATCAAATATTTCTAGCTTTACTGCTTCCTGACAAATGCTCCCATTGTACTTTTCTTTCTTTCTTTCTATATTTTTTCTTTTTTATCAATAGATTTGGCCTTGGCACTTGCTTCTAAATATGAGCAGCAGTGATGTGTGAAGAAAAACCAGGCTCAATTCACCAAGTTGTCTTCTTAGTGATGACCTTGAAAACTTCCTTCAGCCTGGATCTTTAAATAAACAGCAAGTCGAGTCCCCTAATAACCCATGTGAAACAGTGAGGCCACCTGAGAGAGAAGTAACTTTTCACAGGATTAAAACACTGATAATATTTGAAGACTAAAATAAGTATCCTGAGTATAAAAATTAGTATTCATACCAAACATAAATACTAATTTACCTTTTTTTTATTTTTTATTTTTTGCAGTACTGGGGACTGAACCCAGGGGCATTCTACCTCCGAGCTATATCCCCGGCCCTATTTTTTATTCTTTATTTTGAAACAGGGTCTCACTAAGTTGCACAGGGCCTCACTAAGTAGCTGAGGCTGGCCACAAACCCGGATCCTCTTGTTTCAGCTTCCTAAGTACTGCGATTACAAGTGTACACCACCATGCACAGCTTATGAATACTAATTTATAAATGTTCAATAAATGTATTTTTTTCATTCAGAATTCAAGCAGCATATTTTATTCCAGAGCAAGAGGAAACTATAGATATTGATTCTAGGTTCTAAGTCCTTTTTTTCTAAGTAAATGAGTAAAGATATATTTTGAAAATCCACTTTTATTAACTTCCAGGAATAAACATTAATATTCTGTGAACACTCCATTTTAATGTTAAAACACTGACAGAAACTCTGATGCCTAACTTAATTTCCATTTGATTTTATTTAAGCCAACTTATCTCCAGTATCTTCTTTTAATCCCCTAGCAAAATCCTTCATGTGTCTTTGCCAATTCTGTTTCCTCTGCCAGAAAAAGTCTCCTCTTCCCCAACCCCCCCACTCATAACTAAGATTAACTTATTCTTGTAACTTCAGTTCAAACATTAATTATGCAAATTTAACTTATATCACCTTCCTGTCTCAATTTAGATAGGTTTTCATTCTGTTTCCCAAAATGCCTAGCTCTACATCTCCTAGAATATTTGTCCCATATCACAGTACTCAATGGTTTTCTTTTTCTTTCTTTTCTTTTTTTTTAAAAAACCAGGTTGTTTGCTTCTCTGAGCAGACTCTGGTTTGCTCATTATTGTATTTCCAGTGCCTAATATATATCTGGTGAATATAAAAGGACAGTAGATTCCACTTAAATGAATACAAATAAAGAATTTTTCCTTTAATCCTTATCTATTGTCTCTCAAGTTTCTTTCTTCATATCATCATTTCATTTAACAAATATTGCTTCGATGCTCACTATCTGCAAAACATGGAGCAAGGGAATGTGGAAATAATTTTATTTAGAATAAAATTACTTGACCTTAATTTTCAGATTTTACCAACTGACATCTTCTTGGGTCTCTCTGTTTATGGAGTCCTTTTAAATAAAAAAAGAGGGAAGCAATGGTCTAATCAGGGCATTGCTAGCATTGTGATGCTCTTACTAAGGTGGCTTCTATTGCAATTCATGGTGGCCAATCAAGGATCTTCCTCACTTTAGTTACTGTTTGGGGCTACACTAATGTGTTAATGCTTATACTCAAGTAGCTAGTGTTCAGCCCTTAAATACAGAAGGTCTGTTCCTGTGGTTTAAGTCCCAGTGTGATAGACCAATTCGCAGTTAATCAGGGACACTTGAATTCTATTCTTGCGCCTTGTAGTGTTGGCAGCCTTTCAAGATTAGAACAGATAGTGTTCTCATTAAGTGTTGGATAAGATATCTCCCAAACCACTGATAAAGTGTATTAAAAACACTGAGCCTTAGAACTGACCCCAGTGGGACAGCTCTCAATATGTGACCCTACTTTGTCACCTAATCATTGATCATCACCTATGGGGATGATCTTCCCACTAGTTATACACTGACCTTATAAAATACTCCACATTTCTGGTGAAAAATAGCATTTGAGTGTATCAGAGGCTTTACTAAAAACTCAATATATTAAATGTCTTTCTCCTTCTTAGCCATCACTGTCACAGAGAAATAAATTATTCTGGGTTGATTAACTTCATAAAATCATATTAAGTTGTGGTTGAATACCTGTGATCTCTAAGTATTTGCTAGTTAATATTTTGATAAGTATATCTAGTAGCAAGCCAAATATTAAAATGAGGCTCATTAATCTTAAGATACTTTTCCTAACTCTACAACTTGAAATTCTACACTTTCTTTATCTACGGCAACATGTCCATCCCAGATCCACATATTTCCTAAACCGCTTGCTTCCTCTCCCCACCCTTGCTGACACTCCCTCCCTAGGTGCCCACCACTAGCTCAGGCTGATGCATAGCAAAATCACCTGATTCTACATGTTCCTTGGTGTGCCTAACTGTTCCCTTTGGAATGACTATTATTTTGAAAAGAGAAACATTTCTATGTCCATGGTTCCCAACAAAGAGACTGGGAATGATATAGGCACTCAATCAGTAAAAATGCTGGAAGAATTTATGCTCAGATTTTTTTCTTAAATATCATTTTTCACTTTTTGTCTTTCTCCAAACATTATATCTGGCTGATCAACATGCTCCCTAGAAACCCACAGTAGCAGAAAGCCTTTGCACATTCCTCGCTCCCTTACATGTGACCCGAATGCAGCCATTTCACCCTCTTGTTTTCTTCTGTTCACTTTGACCAGGTTTGATTTCTACCCTTTAATACAGCCACTTACTGAGCTACTCAGACATTCTTTCCCTTTCCTGTGATTCCAGCACCTGGCCTACTTTTTCACATTCTCTGCTCTGCCTTTTGCAAAGTTTATGGCTGCATGGTATAATTCAATCGCTTCACAGTTCCTCAAACTCCTCGACGCTAGTAATTTTAATTTCTACCAGCCACAAGCACAACCACATAACCAGGCTAGTTCATGAACACTGACATTCTATGGTATCTCATATCTGGCTCTGGATCTAACCAGGCGTATCTAAACATTACGACATTTAGGAATTTGGGGGCTATCCTTCACATGGAGTGTGTCCAAAGAGGGCTTGGATAGTCACCTTGCAATCAAGCGCAGTGGAGAGGAGATTTAACAGCAAGTCCCTGCTGGCAAGGGCTTCAAAACTGGCTTCAGAACTTTTTCTGAATCCCTTCTCAACTCCCACGGTAACCTCTACACGTGATGAGTGCAAACTTATTTCCCTGAGATTTAATTTCACAAATATTTATCAAGCATCTTTTATTTATGCGATATAATTCTAAGAATCTAGCATCAATCAGTGAACAAAACAGATAAAGCTGGCCACTTTCCAGCACTTACAGTCTTTGCTTGAGTCCTTTGCACGATACGTCATTTTTTGTCTTTTATTATATACATATAGTGTATAATTTTATGGGTTTCTGCATTCAAGAGAATTTTAGAACAAGAAAAGCCTTTCATCGTCTGACTTAAGTAACATCTGTAAGTCTCAGTTCCCTCTTCCAGGATAAGAGCCTAAACTTCATAGGCTTGTTAAATTCCATTTAGAGTGTTTTAGATGTGCCTAGCACATAGCAAACATTATGAAAAAATTTCATTACTATTATGTTGGTATTGTAGAAGTCACAGTAAGAGTACTACACTTAAAATTGCAAATGCTCTATAAATTGTAGTTATTTGTATTATCGGTATTTTTGCATGGCACCTTCCTACTGAATAGTAAGCTCCCTGAAGTCAACCATATTCCCCCCCCCCCTCTCTCTTCCACTCTCTGTGATCTTCTGTTCTTCTGTGTAGGGGAAATCTGATGTTCAAAAATTGTCTGGTGCCTTTAACTTAATTAAAAAAACTATAATTTCGTTTTAATTAACTTCTAGGTTTTCACTGTTCTCAAATTTCTCCAAAATACTCTGTTTTAATACCTTCTAGTTCCTTAAAAAACAGAACAAATTATATAATTATAAGATAGTGAGGATGTAAATATTAGTAGGTTTAGAAGGAATTATAAATGTCAGTCTCTTCGAAGAAAGTTTTAATTGGTTTGTGATAATAATTAAGATTTATTTGAAGGGTAAACTATGATATGTATGAAAGTTTCTGCTATGCTTATTTAAATGAAATGTGGAACATCTTATTTTCTTGACCTATACTGTCATTGATGGAGACACAAATCTGAGAAATGTACACTTTGGATGTCATCATGAGTACATTTTTTAAAAAGATACAAACATCCAGTTTGAGGACAGTGAAATCTAGCTTCCAACCTTTCCAAGGCTCAGATTTTCCATATTTGATATGCTAATGACTAATCAAATCACAATCAGTATGCATTTGAAATCACAATGCAAATACTGAACTTCATTTGATGATGTAAATACATGATAATAATTATGGAAATTTCGTTGGGTGAAGGGCAGCAAATATTAGTACAACTAATGTGTTCCTTATTTATTAGGTCCTAACTGCCTCAATCTGCCAAAAACCTACTAAGGAAGTTGTCACCACTGTTTTATATTTTCATTTTCCTCAGTATAAAACAACATGCTCTGTGAATGCACTAACCTACTTTTACACGGCTTTCCACTAACCTACTTCTACTATGCTTTTCTGAATAACTTTATAACTACATAACTATGTTGCTCAAACTGACTTTGTTCAGTTTGCTCGGTCATCAATATGAATATTTATAAGCACCTAACATTTGGTAATATGGCAACTGAATAAACAAAGAAAGAATCAGATGGTCAATGTTATATGGAACAGTATACTCTAGGTTTTCCAGCAACCTGCTAAGTGAGCTACTTGAAAGCACAGACCTATTTCACAACACTGACTGCTGATGACAGCCTGTTTCTGAAGGGGTTAAATCAGGCTGCAAAGGAAGGCAGAGCTTTATGTCTGTATGAGCTGCTGACTGCACTGACTTCCACCTTGAATTAGAGGTGGGCAAGACAATCTTATCAATAGTTCAAAGCAAATCCATCTTCAGATTTCGAATTATAAGATGGTACCATGGGTCTCTTATGAATTATTTCAAATTATTTTCACAATTGTGTGAAGTAGATTAGAAAATTGTCAGATGAAAAAAATGGAAGATATATACTTTAATTACCTTGGTTATTTGCCTTAATGGACAAGCTAACAAATTGGTTTATATATTTTAGTCAGAAAATCATATTTTTCTCATAGGATGATATTAATACATACTGCAAAATACAATGTAATATGAATGCTAAGCATTAGAGAAATATATAAGAAGAGAAAGTGCCCCATAATCACCTTTCTACTCCAAAATTATTTTAATTTACTTTCTTTACCTATACAAATCTTCCAAATATATTTTCATATTTTACTATTAACAGAAATACAATAGGAAATCTACATACTATGAAAAACGTGTTTCCTTCCCTAGTAATAATTTTTATACTTTTTTTCTGTGTGACTTTTTGTTTTGTTTTGTTCTAGTATTGGAAGTTGAACCCAGAAGCATTCTACCTTAGAGCTACACCCCAGCCCTATTTTTTTTTTTTTTTTTTTTTTTTTTTTTTTTTTTTT